>PNEQ01107162.1:0-37068 GCA_003012365.1 Medauroidea extradentata | reverse complement strand
CAGCTTGTGTTGTTTTATAAGCATACAGCTGATTGTCTCACCAGACTAGCAAGTATGTCACGTGACATATACTCGTCGCTCGAGCAAGTGTACTCTGGGCTGCGGCCAGCAAGCACTCGCGTACTAGCTTGTGTCTCGCACGGCACGTTTACACACACAGCAGCTTGTGTTGTTTTACCAGCATACAGCTGATTGTCTCACCAGACTAGCAAGTATGTCACGTGACATATACTCGTCGCTCGAGCAAGTGTACTCTGGGCTGCGACCAGCAAGCACTCGCGTACTAGCTTGTGTCTCGCACGGCACGTTTACACACACAGCGACTACAAACAACACTACCTGCTCAATACAACGTACTACTTTCATTCATTACTGCTTCCCTCAATACAACCAGCCTAGAAATAAAAATTATATTTTATATTTACAGCTATGATATCGTTATAAAATCACTGATAAGCAATGAAGAGTAGAGAGAGAATGTCGCAGGGAAGTATGGCTGATAGGTTACAATGTCGTAGTCGCAGTTACGTGTAAGATGTTCGTAATTTGTTATTTGTGTGGTCCTGTTTGTTTATATTTATGAAGATTGTGGAATGTCTCAACTGACGTTGTACCAAGAAATATTCGTTTGATAATATAAACGACAACACACGCCAGAGTTGAATCTATTTCAATGGCAAATATATCAGTGACATTTCACTCTGTTCATACAACATTTAGTGAGGCAGTGCCTGAGGTCCCAGGAGCAACATCTGACAAGATGCCTAGTAGAATATACTTTTGTCAGACACAGAACATAAGAGTCTCGTGAAACATTCAAGTCTCATCCCAGTACTTGTTCTACTGGTAACAATATTATCCGTATCGTACGTTTGCTTCTGTATATTCATCTGTCTTACCTGCGTTATTTAAATGTATCTTTTGCTATAACTATTCTTTCTCAAAGTAAATTCGGCGAAGAACGGTTTAATCGAATAACTTTTTCAAAAATAACTTTCGGGGACGTAGGAAGATTGTGTTTAACGCTATTATAATCCACAAAACATACTCGGACAATAAACTGCTCGAGCAACTAAGGCTTGATTCCAAAATGAAAAACTCTTTACTATAATTATTTTTAAATAAAACACAAATGGGAACCGATATCGTAAAATCACGCTGTAACTTTCTTACAACTGTTTTGTACTACTTTATTTTTGTTGAGAAAAATAGAGCATGATGGTAGCCGACTTGCTAGTTAACGAAATTTCCTTTCAACTGGTAAGTGAGCTAAAATCACAATTTGTCTTAACTTAGTAAAAATAATAATTGTCTCGAAAGCCGAGAAATTCGGGCCCATGTTGGTTTCCCTGTACTTTTTCTTTGCCAACTTTCTTGCCTAGAAGTGTTTGTTTCGTTGTATTCTCCACTCGTTATCTGGAGACAGTCTTATGACTCGAGGTAGTCATACTGGAGGTGAAAACTATGACGAGGGGCACGGTACTATGTAGGTCAACTACACCCACGCCGTCTGTCAGGAGAACAAGAGGTCATATGTCAGCAGAGAGAGAGAGAGAGAGAGAGAGAGAGAGATGAAGGGAGAACCAGCAGTTTGTTACCTCGTAGTGAGGCAATCAATCATGTAACTAGCCTCCCTAGTGACGCATCATGTCCTGCGAGATGAACCACTTACCCTTATAACAGGCTTGCTGACATATACCTTGTTATCTTCAGTGTTCGCTTCGTGGCACTAGAAGTCACAGATTTCAGCAGGAAAGTCAGGTAAGACAACTATCACTCGTTTACACCGCATTAGCGAGTATTAGTTCTTCTAGTCTTACAAGTCAAATATCGTTAGAATCGCCCTTCCCTAAGTTGTTTTATATATTTCCTGTACATTACACAACTGCGTAATAGTAAACAAGCATTGCTGTTAGGAATGTGCAAGAAAAGGAGCAACAAGTTGTACAAAATATGTAAAGGTTAATTACGAGAGTAATTTATGTATTTCATAAGTTGCAATACAAAAGTCAAAATTGCGCCATATTACTATATATGTAGATCTGCGTGTCACAATGATAGATGAAGACGCTGGTATGAATTTAAGAATATTCACAGAAGTTCACTACCTTTTGTTTTAAAATTTACAACTTAAAATGAAATATTAAACCTGTGACTAAATGCGAACGGAGAACCACATTAAAAAGAAACTACTTTATAAAGATGCTACGACTGCAAACAAGACTTAAATTTTTTTGTTTGTTTGAAAAAAAATTTTTAAAGTTAAAACTTCCAATATTGGTTTTAAAAATATTTATTTATTTCTTAATTTTGTTTCGCAGTTTTACCACATTTCGCTAGACTGTAGCCCTGAGACAAGCAACTATGTGAGGTTATATAGTAGACTGGGCTCTCTCCCAGCTGTATCTGTGGTCAAGGTTCCTGTATACAGGTTTGTTCCCCTCCCCTCCCTTCCCGACGCTCCCTCAAGACGCCTCCACACCGCACACGTCACTCGCTAAATTTGGCTGGCCAGTGTTACCAACACTGCGAGAACACACTACCTGCCCAGCCTCCTGCACGGCTCTGGACCAGCATGTACTGCGAATGGTATCTGTCCTCGCAACAGGCGCACCATACCTACCCACCAAACTACAAGAGGTTGTTAGACTTGGCCGGGTAAAATTTCGACTAGAGTCGTTCAAAAAGTAACCAGAGTAATTAATACAAGTGTCCAAAAAGTCATGAGAGCGAGAGCTATTTTTCGTTCAACTCGTGTTGAACTCTGCTCGAGACAAGTATAAGATGTTCCTAGGCGACAAACACACGTCGAAATGTCGGGGGAAATTTATAAACACAAGACATCCGTAAGTTTAAAAAAATAAATAAACTATACTTATATGTCTATTACAGCCTCACTTCTTCATTGTTTCGCAGATTATTCGGTTTACTTCAGTCCTATAGTGGAAAATAGTAACATTGTGGTTTTTTTTTTTTTTTTTTTAAGTAAATCTAATAAACGTTTTAAAAATAAAATTTAACTTTCATTACTTAAAATACAAGGCAGAATACAGTGAATACTTGTTATATTCTGAAAGTGTTTTCTAGACTTTGAATATGAGTGTAACCAGAGAGATACGTCTATGTCTTACTACGTGAAATAAAGCGACATGAATGCAACTTGTATCTCAGTTGTCAGCGTGCGACCTAGTACAGCTCGTAGTGTGATATTGGCAACACTGCTCCAGCCTGTATGGTCGCTGACACACGATGTGGGTGGCTGTATTTGTTCTGGCGAGTCTCCAAGCCGCACCTCAACATCCATGTCTTTCTCGCTGCCATAGTTGCTGCACCGTACACTTCTCCCACTATATATTTGTAATAACACCATTGTTGTTAACTTTACTCTAGCATTTATGAAATATATTTACTTCCGTCAAAGTTACTACGTTGTGGCTCATATTCAAGCAAACATTAAGTATTGTAAAAAATAGTGTTTCTAGAGAGCAAAGACATGTCTAAGACATACTACAAGAGCAATAAGTAATATGCCTCACACACGGCGCATTAAGTTAGGATTGCTACGATATTGACGACAACTTCAAACACTTAACGGCTGAAGCTAAGAATATACCAGTGGAAAGGGAGCATCACTAATTATTTTCTCATATATTTTATAAATAACATAAATCACATGTTACTAATCTAATCACTTTCCCGTGCTGCAGAAAGCATTTCTGCCTCTGAATACTTGTCTCAGTATGTCAGTCTTGTGAGAGTGTAAGTGTTATAGAGGACTAGGACGTGTGTTGTCTATGGCAGGTAACAGTGACCCCAATATTGCCGTGTCTGTGTAGAAGCTTGAAGGTCGCGAAGATAGCGCCATCTTGTGTTGTATTGGCAGTTATGAGAGGACTTGTTGTCAGTGAATGTTGACTCACAGCCAGCCTACATAGTTTGTAGTAAACATGAGCCTAAGTACAGTGGCCATACCATGTGAACAGTGAGAGCCCTCAATGTTGTCAGTATGTACTGAAGTTATGTGTAACATTACATATACAGACAGCGGGTATAGAGGCATGTAGGTTATATAGTACATAGACAAGCCTGTGTATCTTCTGTGATATGAGGACATTGCCACAGCAGGTACTCTGTCCTGACATACTGGTGAAATACGTCACTCAGCTCACTTCACTCACATACTCTACATTCAACTGTCTGCTACAACATCCTGAGATACAGCTGTGGGAGATACATGCACCAGAACAACTGTCAATAACCCACGTCGCTTTCCCTGCAAGTTACAAGTTGTCAGTGTTAGTGCAAGATTTACAAACATTATGTAAACAACACACGCAACATTGAGGAAAATTTACTAATTAGTTTATCGTAAGACACAACTATAGCACTTTAAGTACATTAAGGGCGCTATACCACAATTTTCATTACAGTTTTTAATTTTTATTTGTACCAGAATTTTTTTTTATTTTAGACACAAAATGTGACTAAATTTGGTTGTAATGAAATTTTTTTATCTCTCATAGTTTTCGCGTAATGGCTTGTTAAAGTCATATTTTGCATGTTTCCGTTTTAACGACTACAGTAAAGCCAACTGATATACCAAACTAAAAAAATCACAGTGGATAAAGACATGCAGGGTACAATGCCATACTCATAAAAATAAAGAATAAAAATTATTTTTATTTAAAAAAAATATTGAAAAATGAGTTTTTTTTTTTTTAGTTTCAGCATTTTTTTAAAATACAAATATTTTTTAAAGTTTCATAAGAGCCAAACTTAGTCACATTTTGTGTCTAAAATAAGAAAAAACAAATCTGGTACAAATAAAAATTTAAAAAAATGGTGGTGAAAATTGTGGTAGATCGCGACCTTAAGAAGTACAATAATGTATTCTGCGTTAGCTTCGGAGTGTCCCATGCTTGGACACTTGGTGTCTGTATCCAGCTACAACTGAAGATACTTGCTCAGCGGACAATCCTTCATGATGTGTTCCACAGTGTCGTTGTTGTTGAGCTGCACATTGATACTTGCCTTGCCTCCAGCCATACTAGTACATATATACCTGTCCTTATATTGAACCCTAGTAGATTGTTGGTAGTGCGGGTGATAGACTATATAGTGTGGCTGTATAGCGAGGGCTGACGTGTACATGTATGTACCTGGGCGAGGCTTGGCTGTGAGGCAGAGATAGAGTGGACCTCAGTCAAGGTCAGCAGCAAGGTGACACGCCAAACAAGACAACCTCCTCTACCTAACAAGGAACGTCTTTGAAGCTCGCGCCATGTCGTCATACTCGGCTCTCTACTGCCTAGCTTCTGTCTCTACGTCATACAACCTCTTGTATATACAATCCTGCCCATACAACCCCACCTTCTCCACATTTCTGGTATTGTTCCATAATTATTATATACCTATATGTTTATACCGCCATTTGAAAGTCCAGATTGACAAACCGATGTTTGAGTGCAGTGTAAACAACGCGAGATTCATGTTTCGTTGTTGAGGGCAACTGGTGTTTGTAATTCTAAGACGAAAGTTGTGTTTCCTTTGCGGTATAAGCTGTGAGGCTGGAGTTACGAGGGTGGCGAGTGCTACATAGATGAATTATAATACAATATTAGTTTAACAATTACTATGTATTCAGAATGAATCACCATATCTGTTTTAAGTAACATGTTTCAGTTATACTGAAGAGGAATGTGACATATAGGTTACTTGATTTTAACGAATGTGTGTGAATATTATTTTTATACGCCAATAAAATAATGCGTGACTTAAAATACCTTATAAACATAATTTCTTGATTTCTCTTACATTCACATTTTTGTTATTAAACAATATAATGTCTAGCTTGTAAGTATAGAGACTGTCGTGTTTGAGGGAGGGGATACTGGATACCTGCCCGCACACGGGTCAGCTCCCTATCTACTTGTAGCAGATATGTTACTGTAGAGCGGCCTAGTATGGCGGACACACGGTGACTAGCAGCAATGTTGTAGGTCTGCCATGACAGCCACTAATGTTCCTCTGGTCAGGTCACCATGCCCTCGCCACAGTACTCCTATATTACACGGCTATATAGTTAGAGGGTGGTAGGACGGTGGTTGACGTAGACAAGAGCTAGGTTACGTCACGACTATAGTCACGTGGGCGAGGCCTGGCACACGTCCATCACTGTGTTACCACATTAGTCTCGTGACACACACACACACACCTACTGCTAGTCTGAGAGACATGTAGTAAGCCTGCTGTGTCAGCAAGCCTCTATACTTATCCCTGTGATCTCTCTACGTGTACCATTCACAACTATGTGCTAGTTTCATTCATGTAACATACATTCAACATAGCTGCAACACATATCTTATCACAGCCGTATATCAGTTAGACATAGAACATATTGCCCCGGGAGCTGTAACGAGACGAGGTCGTACAATGAGAGAGGCGCAGGAATGGTAGAGGAAGAAAACATGGGATATCTCCGAGGAAACCAGCCGGCACAATTCTCACACGTGAAAGTCCGGAGGCCGATTATGCCGGGAATCTAACCCGGATCACCTTGGTGGGAGGCGAGTGGTCTGACCACTGCGGCCTCTTTGTAACAAAGATAACATAAATGTACTTCAAGTGACGTTAATAGCGAGGTCATAGGAGACGGTTACATTCAACATGACACAATGACAGAATCGAAGAAAGGAATCGACAATGTCTTTTGTTAAGGCTCCGCTTCAGTCGCCATATTAATTTTTTTTATTTTTCGCTTTTATGAAAGTCGGAAGAAAAAATGTGAAAATTTATATGGTAGTGTGAATTATATTTACCTTTGCTACAGTACAGCCAGCGTAGTTGAACTGTTGATGCATATTCAGGTCGCAATCAGTGCAGAAAATTAATAATATAAAAAATTGCTGGTGTGATAGGGGTGTAAGCGTATCTATGATGTTTTAACTGTAACGCAAGGTAAATAATTCATGCTGAAACAGTACATTTTACATATTTTCTTTTCAGAAATCTTAAACGACAAAAAATTAAATAATTAAAGTTAAGAACACATCACAGTAGTTGGTAAGGGGCGAAGTCAGGAAACAAGCGACATCTTGCTCGATCCTTGTAACAAAACACGCTGGCTGCTTGAAAACTGGTTGCAAATATTTAGCAAAGTGAACACTTGTAGAAAATAGAGACAATTAGATAGTGCTGCATAGAACAATGCGTTTATCTTGTCAGAAATATCCGTCATTGAAATTATACCTTTCAAATGTATTTTTCCCCGTGAAATTGAGAAAGATTAAAAAAACGCCTATTTTTAAACAGTGCTCAGTAATACTAAACAGGGAAAAACCGCCTGAAACCCTCCATCTACTCATCAAAATATGGGCTACCACATATCTCAGTATAGATGGATACTTTTTACTAAACATTTTCATGTGATGTAACCATTTGATGCGGTTGACATACCCAGTATACCTTGTTGAAAAAAATACTTTCTCTAAGTATAAGCGACAAAACATACAGTTTCCTTGAATAATTCAAACGAAGATGATAGCAGCGTGGCGGTCTACCGTATTGTTTTGTAGGCGGGGGGCTGTAACATTTCTTATATTGTGTAAAACTCTTCTATAACACTATGCATTATTTAATCGCCGCTTTTATATCTTGAATGAATTGATAATTTGTAATTGCAAGGACGTATATCCGTGTTCCTTACAAGTCGTGCAAGGCTATAAGTTTCACTACATAATTGTTACCATTTTACACGAGAGTACATCTCTCAAAATAAATGCAGTGATTTCTCAACAGCCTGTGTACCGTAAACTGGGTTTGTTGTGCATCCCCGGCGTAACTTTGCATAATACATTTAATTTGATTTAATAACATTAGTATTAATTAAAGTGGTATGTGGTAAAGTCTTCATCAATTTATGAGACTGTAAACCTTTACTGACGTAATAAATTATGGAGCAAAGTTACCCCGAAATTATGCTAAGTAACTCCACTTTACCTTATTATATTTAGTTGTTTCCGTTGAAGCATAGGTGTATCTAGTGAAAGTAGAGAAGCGTGGTTAGTGAAGAGTAAGTGTGCAAGTATAGTAGTGTTGTGACGAGCATGAAGCAGAACAAGTGAGCTCACGTCTGTGTAGTGACGTCACTATAGTGGGCGCCTCCCATCCTGCAATCTGTGTTCATTTATTCTTCCACATATCTCAGACCTCGCCCCAGTTAGCAGCCCTCTATGTCTCTCTACCACACAGTTCCTTGCTCCACACTCTCTAGCTTATCTGCATACTGAGCCGTCAATGACTTATATACAAGCTACCTTATACCTTATAGCCATGGAATAGAAACGCAAACTCTATGATTAAATTATTACATTATCAATATATTCATTTTAAATATCAATATATTATAGAAATATGTCCACGTAATATGTGTTGAGAAATCTGCGATGTAAAGATTTACATAAATATAAGGTAACTGTTTTTTTAATATATATTTTAAAATTTTATTTAACATATACATTATTAAAGTAACAACAAGTATCAGTAAACATCCAGAAATTTGAGGTAGGATATATTTAATTGTGAATATGAGTGTTTCCCAGGTGTACATTTAGGAATAATTAGTTTGAACATTTCTTCTAATAGCAGCTGTTGCCTGCGACTCGGCTCGCGGGGTTATGTAATGTGATAATACACTTAGTACTCGGTATGCGTAGAATTGCGACAACATGAAAGAACATGTTTGTGTTTAAAATATGTTTACTGAACTGGATTTATTTGCTTGGGCATGCTCCATTGCGAAATAAATGACTGTCAAAGGAAAACTAAACAAATAATAGAAAAACATAAATAAGCAGAGTATGCTTCAGTCAACAGGACACATACACAACATGAAATTACAAACATGGAATCGGGTCAAATGAAACAAGGCACAAACAGATAACAAATAAAATAACAAACATCAAATAAGAAACCAAAGGTAACAAGCGACACAACGATGAGACGAAACAAAACCACAGTCAAAGATCATGTTTGTTGAAGTCCTTTTGGACAGACAGTATTTTTTGTTTTTTCCGCCTGATTCTTGCAACAATAAATCATAAGGTTTTTGACATAGCAGGAAGTCAGATACAACTGACCACGCGAGAAGCATGGACAGTCCAAGTTTACGCTGCACACCAACTCAACCAACTTTCATCATAACCAGATGAATGGTATAGAAACACGTAAGTTACAAACAAACAGGCAGACACTAATTTGAATATGCGTGTATAAATCCATACCTAAATATTTAAACTATTGAATCTGCAAGGTAGATAGACATGGCTCTCAAGCGATGTCTATACCTGCTATCATAAAATCTTGCAGTTTCTGTCGTAGGTACATACAAGAGGTTTCAACTTATTTAGTCCCCGACATGACATAGTTGTTAGTTACCTTTGTAAGTGATCTCAAATTATCACACCTTCATACCCTGATTTAGTTTTAACAATCAACTATCGAGAGGAAACAGGACATATCTTTCCTGCCGTTGATTACAGGAACAATATCGTCAATATAAGTCGATTAACGCCAGCTATAAGCAGCGCATTAAACAATGGCCTCTTCTTTGGTGAAGTGATGGGAACTACTCCACTTAAGAATTAAGTTAAACGATGAGACAATATAATCTACTGTTATCAAATTTGAAATACGAAATGCTCGCTTAACGTCTTGAATACATAAAACAGCAATGATACAGCAGAGGATCTATAGTAAAGCGAGAACTAAAAAAAAAGTCCTGCTTAGTTTCTATGTTCAGCCAGTTTGTATATTTTCGCTGCATGTTAACGTCAAACATTGTCATTTGATTTTATTTGTAGAGGCTTGTTTTTTTTTTACATCTGCATTAGGCCTACACCGGTATGAAAACCTATCGACAATATCTAGTCTACTCAGTAACTGCAGGGATGTTAAATAATTGCTGTAATCCGTAGCAGTCTTATTTATTATGAATACCTGCGAGTTGATGTCTTATATAATACGAGGCAGTATAATTCACTAATATTTACTAGTACTATTTACTCGAGGCCAACAATGAGGGAAGTGTGTGTCAACGCGATTATTTGACGGTAGAAACATTTAAGCAGGGAATGTTAGAATCATAGTTATAGGCGGCTGCAATACACCTTGATATTTACTGTTACGTCATGAAATAATAGTTCCACCACAGGATGCCTCACAGGGGCGATCTATCAAGAACAAGGCTGTACGTTAGTTCAAACACTTTATCATAGAGACTAAGGCTTGGTAGTTTCGTCTCCATTAGCCTAACCACACTTCTAGGTTTCTGCTTCGTCCTCCCAGCGGCCATCTTGAACTGTATGTGTTTGTTGACATACATCATATCATAGCTCAAGTTTAGTTGGTAACACTCATATTATTATAATCTCTTACTGAAACAAACATTCAAATATATTAATTGCTATGTTTTTATTATTTCCCAAGCCTTGTTATTGAAGTTTAGTAATCTCTTTTAAACGATACTTAAACACTTCAGAACATGGGTAATTGTTACATTATATGCTGGAGTGTTTACTCCTCGCCACGTGACGTTATGTTCCTCACGTAAACAATATAGCAGTACATATGGCAGGACACTGCATGTCAACAGTCGTATAGCTAGCTTTTGTTCTGAGAACCTAGACGTGAAAGAGCTCTCAAAGGACTCAGTATTTCTGTGTGAACACAAGGTCTGGCTAGATTGACTATCGTAAGAGGTTTGAAGGTATTGAGTGAGGGACAGTTTACACATTGTGTTTGTACATACCTGTATGTATGATGCTCTTGTGTTTTATATTTCAAACTAAATATTAGCATACATCGAGCTTCAGCAGCTGTACAACCAAGTCTTCAACACAGCTAACAGCAAACTGATGTTCAATATGTATTCTAAGTCAGTGGCTGATTTAAGGAGGGGGAGGGCTACCGGGCTGAAGGCCCCCCCCCTTCCTTTCCAAAATAGTGACCAACATTATGTAGCCAATTATGTCCAGTCGCTTCAAGGAAAGAGAGTTTTGCTCTGTGATGATCCGAGTACATTTGACGTGTCCTACTTGTATGTATGTTATTTTTAATGTTCTGTAACAGTAAACAACCCCACTTTTGAGACGGCTGGTATTTTTTTTACAATCCAAGAAGTTACGTAATAACCACCCCCCCCCCCCCCAATACGTTTCTAAATCCGTCACTGTTCTAAGTGACAAGGTTTCGAAATTTGAATGAATGGAGTTTATTATTTGACCTCCACACTCATAGAGAACGTATATTGTAACAAGAAATAGCAAAACTTGAAATTACAAATTTCAAGAGAATGCAGTATTTTATATTCTTATATATTTTTATTTAATTATTTTAATATTTATAATTTTATGGATGTATCTCAGTGAAATATTTGGGCGTAATTGTGTACGGTGTATAAATAAATAGACTTTACACCTCTCACTGGCAGGCACATACAGAATGTGGACATTCTGTTTAACGAGCAACATACTGAAAGTTGGTGCTGTGAAGCTCAGTAAGTGTGGTTGTCTTGGCAACTAGAGAGATGTGTGTATGTAGACAGTTGTAATATGTACGTGTGTGTTGCTGGACATTGTGTGAATACTGTACTGTGTGTATTACAGGAGACAGAAGACATGCCGCTATTAGATACATGTTGTCGCTGTGGATCTCTGAGGACAGGAACTATCATCAGTGGCGTGCTGGGAATTGTAAGTACTCTGCTGTCTGCTATACAACTATCATGCTAGCTAGCTTCACTACTTTCATATTACTGCTCAACCGCTCTGCCTAACTATCAACTAGAGTTCAAAAGTTAGTTTGTGATAAAGTGAGTACTTTCATGATGTCTAGAATTATAATTTAAACATAATGTCCGCTGTCCTGTCAGATGGAAACTTTCACGGTACAATCTTCACACTTTTAACAGTACTTAGGATGCTATGTTCAAATTTAAAAAGGGAAGGAAAATCCAAATGATCTCAAAGAGAGAAGATAACTAGTATTTCAAAAGTTCTAACTTTATCCCAAACCACGTTTAATCAATTTTTAACGTAGTTACTTTTCTACTGATCGTGTGGCAAATATAACTTCATCAATCATAATTATACGTGAAGTTTATTTTTAAAAATGCTACAATTAAGAACATTGTACAAGTTTATGTTTAAAACGATACAACCCGCAAATTAATGTTTTAGATTAAATTTTTATCAAGTGAAAAAAGAGCGGATAAAATTTTCGAATACACTGTTACAGTGGAAATATTGTTTAACCAATTTGTATTAGAATTCTCATAGTCTGAAACAGTTACGTTTAAATTGATTCCAGTGGGAAGTAATTTCTTAGAACATGTAGTCTTCATTATAACTACTTGGTTGCAATTTTTGTAGGCAGAGTTGTTACAGCGGTGTTTTGACTTCACTGAAGCTGGTTCCAACCACGTTATAGCAGGAACTGTGTGAATAGGAGCGTGGACATAACAACATGTCAGGTAGACAAGTTAGCCGGCAAGTAGATATACATCACACACGTCACTGCGAGGAGGAAGAACTGTATCATGTTTGCAGAAGCAGCGGCAAACTGCTATTTGCTACATTTGTGCTATGTTGCATATCCTTCACTGTGATATTAACGTTAGTTCTCACCTGATATTTCCTACCAACCACTGGCAATACGAAAGAAAAGTAAATAGTGTAACACTGACGACTGGGTCAACAATAATATCGCATGTGAGCACAGAACAGTTGTTACGCAGTCTTTGCGTCGTTGTCTTTATATCTATGGAACACAAAGCTGCGACCCTATTGTATCTAAGATAATCGTAGCGCTAAAATAAATGAATGCTTTTGCACATGCATTCCTGTTTTATTAATTATGTTCGTTGTTTTACCGACACAGCAGTCTGGAAAATATATTTTTAAAAACTTGTTTTTAATTAGCGTGCTAGATTTAAAAAAACACAGATTCATAGTGTTCAGAATGTTTAATATATTAAAAATAGGGTATCTTTTTATAAGTTACACGTATATAAAAAGACATGAAGCACGCTCCAAGACAGTTGACGTGCCTGGCGAGGATTTGTCTGAACATAGCAAGTATCATAGTGACGCAGATATTCCACAACTATGGTAGCTGCCTGCAACCAGTTGTACTGTCTCGTGCTGTTGATTGCCTACTGACAGGCGCTGCACCAAGCCTTACATTGCAAACACTTCTAAAGTAACAATATCCCGCATTAACACATATGAGTTTGAGGGCGTATTGTACAGTCCCATGAAAAAGTTAATGAGGTATATAATAAAACTAAGATGTATATATATATACACATACACACACACACACACACAGAGGGCGTTGAAAAATTCAATACCCGAATTGATAAGGAAGTTGGAGACAAATACAAATAAATTTGGTTACATAACCATGTGTGGGAAACAAATAGTCAACGAATAGTGAGTATTCAGGGGTATCGGGTGTGATTGAGAAGACGACGGTAATTGTTTACAGTACTTTATTCATTGATCAATGTTACATAAGATGTTGAAAATGAGCAACATTAACCTGAGCGCAGAGCGGATATCGATATGGCAGGTGTGCCGTGTTCGCTGGAATACAGTATGTGTGGGTTGTATATCTTCCAGCGACACGGCACACCCTGCTATATCGATATCCGCTCTGCGCTCAGGTTAATGTTGCTCATTATCAACATGTATTGTAACTTTCATCAATAAAATAAACTGCTGTAAACAATTAACACTGGTGTCTTCTCAATCACACCCGATACCCCTGAAAACTCATTACGTATTCCTAAACTATTTATTTCTGGCACATGGTTATCTGGCGTAGGTAATATATTTGTATCTGTCGCCTTTATCTTCCATACTACTTTGGGCATTGCATTTTTTAACATTCTGCATATCCAAAAATAAAACATTCTATGTGGTAAAGTTTCTTTATTATGTTAAAGTTTTAATTTTGAAAAAAAAAAAAATAATACTAGGCGATACCTATATTGAAAATAATAATGCTACGGCAATATTCTTCAAAAAATTGCAGGTAGGCTATTAGTATGTTTGAAATAGGTAGCCTATGTTAAAAATTTACACATTTGAGAATAAAATTCTGTTAACTTTTGTTTCCCTTTGACCTCCATGCTTGCAAGCTAGGCAGATATGACCCTTGTGATACCATGTAGAGCGTGTGTGCTTGCCTGGCAGTAGTAAGCTAGCTGATGTGTGTAGCAGTGTGCCGGTATATATGTATATGTGTGCCAGTATATATGTATATGTGTATGTGTGTGCTTGCAGGTGATAGGCATTGTGACCATGATCCTAGTGCTGGTTACTAACGTCAAGTTCAAGACTATCATACTCGACTTCCTGCCCAAGGAAATACGTAAGTCAACACACCACTTCCTTCCTGTATTTACCAGTAGTATGTTATATCATCGAGCTCAGTGGCTGTATGTAGTTCCTGGTCGGTGTATCGAGGGTCCTGGGTTTGACTCCCGGCAGGCAGGGGAGGATACATGTACTGCCTATACCACACCAGGTCAAGCACTGAGTATTGAGTTAGTCCCTCCACCTTCATCCTCGTGGTAGACAACAGTGGACCAGTACAGTGTCATCCTTGCCTAGTAACACCAGGTGTTGCCGCACTGAACCTTCAGCTTACACATACATGGCCATGACTTATAGCCTACACTGCATACATTCACATCATTTAATAAACCCTGGATCACGTGTCTGAAACACGAGTCTTACATATAGACTCTGCACTCATGTTTACATGGCAGCAAGGTGCAAATAACCTGGGCTTCAAATGTATTCATTCACACTGGACAGCTTATAACACTTTCATATTTGTATATTTTAAGATACGTCCCTGCGTGTTGCTTTTTACCAGCTAGCGGCAATAAACAAGAGAAGCAATATGGGCGAGAGTGGCGTGGGCGACCAGAACTATGCCACCTTTATGTACGAAGCGTTAACTTGGCGTTGGCGAGTAATAATTTCCTTGTAGTTCATTGACGGGCATTAAATAGTGATCCTATAATTGTGTTGATTGATTTCATTAGGCTCAGGAATATAGCTTGAAGAACAAATTCAGTTTTAAACATAATAGACGAATGTGTTCAAGTTAAGCATATATGTAAGACGTCTAACGTAACCACGACACTACAGGCATGTGATTGTTCTGGTCCTATATTTACTGGAACGTTACATACTGTGTCAGAGAACAAGGTCGTGTTGTAGCTACGGTGTATTGTTATAAAGCTGTTGAATGGTTTCCTGTGAGAATAATGTAATGTTGGTGGAATGTAAAGGTGTGAAAGTAACAGTTGTTGAGCAGCTTGCAGCCGCAGTGTATGACGTAGTGTTTGTTGTATGTTTCAGTTAAGATCATGTTGGCTGTCAGTCTCTTCATGACAGCTGTCATCTCTGCGCTGCTGATCTTCGGAGCAGCTAAGGTACGTCCACGCTCTCTTGTCGCACATCAGTTAACAACACTGCGTTGCCTCAATGTTCGACGTTACTTTCAAACACGTTACATTTCCTTTTGTCGCTCTAAATTACCTGAACTGAGCAATATTTAGTGTTCAGCACGAAAAAGTTCTTTCTAAATGTCGCTTATTATAATGGCACAGCATATATAAGAAACGTGTGAGGGTCAAAACACAGTTCTGAACCTTTAACTCAATATTTAAGAGTGTGCAGTGTCTCAGTTTAATGTGTTTGGAATTCTTTATAATAATAATATTCGTATTAAATATATATTTATTAATTTATTTCATAAAATCTTTTTCGCTACATAACAGAAATAAGTATGTAAAATATTTTAAAAAAATAGTTTAATTTCTTTAAACAATCTTACTTCAAAGTTGATTAATTTTTAGAATAAATCAATTAAAATATAGTTTTATCTAATTATAATTACGGCATTTCAAATACATATCTTAAAATGTAAACAATAGTTATTTAAAATAACGGTTGTCACACTAATTCGATTTTCTCTTATTCCACTACAGCTGCCCTCTGTCGATGATGAAATATTTATTTGTCCAGCAGAACGTTGCAATATTTGGTTGAAAGTGGGGTTTTTTTTGCGAATAAATAATTTTTGTGCGGTTACAACTTGATGCGAAAACAACAATTTGATTGGTCAACTATTCTTTGTCAATTTTGTTGTAAGGAACAGTGTTTATGTCGAGATGTGAATACCGGAAGACAATCACTTATCCAAAGCAAATGTTCTGCTGTGAAAGACCAATTATTGAAGTTAGTGTGAAGTGTGTGTACAGTGAGAGAACAGAGGGTTGTTGTGGTATTGTTTACAGAGGAACAAGTTCCTAATGCTACCATGGGTTGTACTGGCCTTCATGCTCGCTATAGGCATCTTAGTGACCATCATATGGACGGCTGTTGTCTTCTACATGTAGTTAGTGTGAAGTGTGTGTACAGTGAGAGAACAGAGGGTTGTTGTGGTATTGTTTACAGAGGAACAAGTTCCTAATGCTACCATGGGTTGTACTGGCCTTCATGCTTGCTATAGGCATCTTAGTGACCATCATATGGACGGCTGTTGTCTTCTTCATAGACGGCTTCGCTCTGCAAGGAGCACTTACCCTCGTCTTCGGTCTGCTAGGGTTGGGTGAGTATTTGTCCCCTCCCCCCCCTCTCTCTCCTACTATAATGTCACCTACTAATACCAGACAAACAGTAAGCAACATAGGCTGGTCATACACGCCGAGAATGACACGACCGGTCATATGTTCGACTCGTGTGGCGCGGTTTCAAATACCACTAGTTCCGGTACAGACGGCACTTTTATCATTCAACAATACTAAAGCCTGCAGTCTGGAAAAATAAACTTTAAGTGGGACCTGTACCTGCCATCTTTGAATTCTGCAATTTTTGCTGTAAGTTCAAGATTTATTAAAAAAAATATTCCGCCTGACGTGGCACTTACCTTCTAAAGCATTACAAATTGTCACACTTTCACTACATTTCTTAGTTTTTTTTTTTACTGGTAACCTTCCAGAGGAAGAAAGCAAAGTTTTTTCTACGTATAGTCACTGGTATAACATAAGTAATAGTAGTCAAGCAATGCCAACTGTATACAATGTAAGAAACTATATCCGCTCCCTTGTCGAAGCATAAAATGTCACGGAAAATTTGAAGCCCAAATTAAATGCTTAAGTTCCATTGCTCCGAAATGACGGGCAGTGATCCCTTAAAGGAGATAAAAATAAAAGATTTACAAGTCAATAGAATCCCTTGGTACGCCGAATGGTATGAAGTGACGTTGAACTATCAAACCCTCCTTCACCGGCTGGTTTCTGACTGCCAGTTACACCAGGTATTTTCACCTTCGAAGTTATATGTGTGGAAGTAAAATACCAGTACATGCGTTGTGCTGTGCTCAAGATTTATAATGTAATACTGTCTTCCGTTTTTTTTTAACAATTTTTTACCGGCTCAAAAGTTCATGACGCAGTTTGCGTCGTTACCACCCCCCCCCCCCAAATCCTTGTGGGCAACCTGCACCGTGTGTAGTTTTCACTAAGCATTATCTATTAATCTATTCTTTCATCTCAAAGAATTATTCCTATACTTAATTAGGCCAGGTTACTTACATCCTCAAACATAAGTCATTTAATTGATGAACATTTAGGCAGATACTCGTAGCGTTCAAACACAGAGTGAGGGCGTAAAGTCCTGTAGTTATAAAAATAAGCACTTCTTCCTACTGGTTGAGTGTGTTTCCTATAGCAGCGCGCGCGTCTGTACCACCCTTATCATTTCTGTGTCTCAGAAAGCTTATCATCTAAGGTAGGCGGGGCACTTAGGACCGATGCCAGTTGTGTATCTTGCAAGGCTTGTGTTGAGCGAGCAATATTCGACTTTATTGCCCTGCGTAATGTTACGCTGTAGCCAACATGTCTGACTATGACTGTATCTTTGTGCACTTTCTTATAAAATTTCATTTTCATCTCGGAAATGTAGACGAAATACGACTTGATCTTTGAAAGAACTGTGCAATGGGAGAGCATGACTAGATTTAGTTGCTTAGACTTATGTCGCAAGGAGTATATCCAACAAACGAAACCCAGAAATATGAATTATATGAATTATACTGAATGCAAGCATTTTTAAAATTATTTATTAATTTAAAGGTAGGGCCTGCGGTAGACGGGTGGTTAGAGCGCTCGCCTCCCACCATGGTGATCCTGGCTCACTCCCTGGCGGGGTCGGTCCCCATATTTCCACGTGTGGGAATCATGCCGGAACACGTGCCTGGTCGGCGGGTTTTCTCAGGGATCTCCTGTTACCCTCGCCCCTCTCATTCCGGCGTCTGTCCATTGTAAACCCTTGTTGCATCGCCCCTCTCATTCCGGCGTCGGTCCATTGTAAACCCTTGTTGCATGTGATTCTCCAGGCCACCAGATGCTCCCAGTCATATGTCTGCACTCTGAGTATGATGCCCGGATCTACAAGTACCCTTTCCTTACTATAATATTTATCTGACATGGAATTGGAAAACACGAAAACATGACGTACATCTGTTGTGAAAATTATGTTAAAATGATTATCTTGGGAGAAAGTATAAAAGGGTCGACCTTACGTCAAAGACATGTGTTAAGACAACAATGGTGTGGTTGTTGCAGTGAGTGTGCTGGCCTGTCCTCTAGTGTACAGCAGTGTATGTATATATGTATATATGTTGCTGGCAGAGCGCCTGGCTCGAGCCAATAATAGCAGCAGGGCGTGTGTTGTGCCGCTGCGCTGACTCAACTAGCCTTGTGTTCGCGGGTGGGGGGGGGGGGGAACTTCTGTGGGACAACGCCCCCCCCCCCTTACTCCCTAGCACAGCAACAATGTGCGTCTGCTCAAATCCACACATATCACTCACTGAAACACTGCGATGAGAGGAATTTACTTTTTGTCAGCATAAGCAACAATTGCCTTTTTCTGGATGATCAAATTTTTTTTTTTAATGAAAACCGTTTAATGTTTATTCGAACTTTTGGCGGTTACGGCCTGTAGTAAGACCATATTTAGGCCCTGTAAAAAAAAATCCTAAAAATGTAGTTACGGCAAATAGTGACAAAAATTCTCGATTGTAATCAACATTCGTGATATAAGTTACTCGCGATAAACGGAGGACTTTTGAAAGCCGTCTTGTCAAACATAATACTTTAATGTACTTATCCTCATGTGCTCCTAATACATCCAGTCCTCAAACTCGATTTTACTGTAACGCCTGCTGCTGGGCGCGGTGCGCTCCTAGATCCTTCGATGTACGGAAAAAAAAAAAGAGTGCGTGCAAGGATCTAGGTAGTGTGTTCAGGCCATAGAGGTAGGAAAATAAAGTTAAACATTGTCATTTGTTGAAGGCAACAAGGGGTAGGCGCGATGTGACGCCTATAAAGGCAACTTCACATCTCTCATACATATAGGAGGTACAACCCTTTGGTTCATGTTGGGCATTGTGGCTGGAAATTCTGCCTATAAGAATTTTTAATATAAAATTAGTTAACAGCATTGCAGTTGCAGAAGATGACTCATGGAGAGGTGAAGCCAAATTAGTGTGAAACCTTCGATTCCCCCTTCCCCTAATTCTGTTTTCCCAATAATGTTGTAAAACCAATAGGTAGTACCATTCGTATTTTTTAAATATTCAGATTACCTATCATTGTGGTTTTAATAGAAGGAAGAAGAGGAGTGGGGTTGATATTAATTATATTTAAATACAATGCCAGATATCAATTTTTCCCATCAATAACTGCATATTACATATAAATAGCCTATGTTGAGACACGTTATAAATTTCTTGCAATACCTACCTCAATGTCTGCAGTTTCGTAAGAATTTTGAGGTCTCAGTTATGTGCACAACTGACTTGCACAGTAACAGATCGTAAAAGCATTGTCTCACTATCGTTTTTTTTTTTTTTTTTTTTTTTTAAGATATTGGGATTTCTTGTTCGCAAATTAGTCTATCTATAAGATTAGAAAGGGTGGTTGCGTTATTTTTCGATGAACATTGCATTTAGACAAAAATGCAGCTGTCTCTCTCAAATTTCGTATTGAAATAATGTAATCACCAGTTGTAAGCCTAGATGTACATTTTAATATTACTGTTCTGGTGTATTTTAATTTATAACAATAAAATGGGATACCCTCACACTTTGTGATATATGTTGATCTAGTTTAACTTGCATATTTTGTCTTATTATTTTTTTAACAGCCCAGACGTCACTTCTTTGTCTTTATCGAGGCTCGTGTTCAAGATTGACATTCGCTTAATTTTCCACTTATGGTTCTTGGAGCAGTTGTACTATTTCAAACATTGCATTTCTCCATATGACACTTTCATGTACCAGTACCACCAACTGTTGAACAATCATGTAGTTGCGATAGATTTGTTACTTACCTAAACACTTCGTACTTATTTTTGATTACAAAATGCTGCAGTGGTGTATAACCGCAACACTGCTATTAAAAGTTATTTGACTAAAGTAATGTCACGGTGTTAATGTGTATGAGGTCATGCTACATGTTTGCAGCATTTACATTATGTACCATAAACAAAGAGGACATTGGACACATAATTTTTGTAAATATTTTTATTTGTGTCCAAGTCTGAGAAAATGTAATGCCATTTCATCTGTATATTTATTATTGGGAATTCAGAGTAAGAAAATTTCTTACTCACAGCTGTCACTTGCTGGGTTATTTATTTTCTGTAAACCAACCCTTAAGTAATTTAATTTACAGTATGTGTGATATGTTAGTTTATGACAGCTTAGTTGTGGCTGTAAGTGCAGTGAGTAGTTTCACAGTGGTGATATGTTGTTGTTGTAGGTATATATGTGTACCTGTGGATGGTAGTGTACAGTTACTTCCAACTACTGATGGAGGAGGGCGGTCGTGGACCATACGGCAAGCCTGCCTACTGGAGGTAGAGCAGAGTGCGCAGTACACGTTGCCGAGTGTACAGCTGAGTGTGAAGTGCACACTTACTTGCCTCGCTGTGCACACCCGACACATATCGCCAAGACAGTGTGCTGCTAACAAGCCAAGTACTAACTCGCTATCGCTTCACAGAAACATGCTCTCAGCCGTCAAGGATTAGTGCCTTCAGTAAGGCTCGTCTTTATCTAGGTTCTAGTACGGCAAGACTGTCGTGCCATATCGAAAAACAAGTCTAAAGTGTCTGTGTGTGTGTCTCTCTTCAATTACACTTTGACTGTTTCCTGGTATGTTGCACACACATTTCACTTCTGCCACAAGACTGATTTTTCTGAGTTACTTTGCCGTGACTCCTACGGCAATGTAATGTGAAGTGGTTTTCTTAAAAAAAAAAGTCAACTTCATTGGCTTTATTACATTAATTTCCTTCGAAGTCGTGCTGACCTTTTCCTGTACTCCAAACAATGGGATTGATTTTTATCGACACATTCGACCAGTAAATTCGTACATGGTGTTGTATATACAATTCATATTTTGGGTAAAAATATCATACATTTGTTTATATGCACCATATAAAAACAAGCATCAAGGATTATATTTATTTTTTCCTGCAGCACTTGCTTAATATATTTTGAGTGAGTGGACAATTAAAATGAATGTCAGTATCTAATTTTGTGTAACATATTTTTGGGGTTCACATTTCAGTTTAATAGCGACAATTTAGTTTAGTCTAGTGAGCGTGCAATGTAAATACGATTGACAGTTTATAGACTTTAAAATATTATATACCACAATAAATGTTCGCATGAAATTTAAATATTTTAACATGACGTGTCCTCATTCCTAACCTAAATACAGCCTGAATATTACCAAAACATATATTTAAATATGGAATATTACAAGCATTTTACATGAAGATATTGTTGAAATTTCAGGAAGTTAGTGTAGTAATATTCTTCATGGAACTCGCTGTTATTTCACGAAAACAACCTGATCAAAATATTAATTCGCATGTAGTCTAAATAATAAACAGCATTTGTAGTTAAATACTTCACTATGTAAAACAATAAACAACTATTTCAAAATTATCATAATTAAGGAATATAATTTCCCCCACTTGTTAAATTATTTGAAGGGTACTAATAACCAAATATGCACTGTTGCAACTTATTAGTCAGTCTGTGCTGCTTCTCTGCCTGGAATGCTCACAGACATATGCTGTTCCTCGGACTGTGGTAAATGTTGAAGAGTTGAGGAAAGGTTGATATAGTCCTTACTGGAAACACGTGCCTTGTGTCATTACTTCAAAAGGTCATATCATTGTCACGAGTGAGGTGACCATGTAATTTCCTGCATCACATGATCAGAACTGTTAGATTGTTAGAGACTAGGAATGCTTTTGTTGTTTCTTATCGTTACATGCGAGGATAATTTAATCCAGCAATATCCTCTGTAATGCTTGTGGAGCAATCATAATGGTAATAGAATATTAAAAAAGTCAATAAAATACTTAACTAGAAATTGTTCCTAAATGCCTGAACAGTTTATTTTCTAGTTGTTGTCTATAAAATATGACGACAGGGCACAATGAAGATCACAACATGTAGAAATCCCAGATAGTTGCTACAAATACATTTCATGCCATAGGCTGCTGTTGTCCACATTTCTCTTTATACAACTTGGCTCTACTTTGTATGTGACATATACCTACTGTATAGTCATTTACAGAGAGTCAATCAATTAGACCAAGTAGAGCAATATTTCAATTCGAATAATTTAGTAAGCGATCCTATCAAAGTTTCCTTGCGACTGAAAAGGAAACCCTGCTAATTGATCAAATGTGGTCAGTCAGAAGACCTATCTATAGGCTAACTTTACCTGAACGCCTTTGAAATCGACATCTACTTTATCATTGTGTCTATAACCAAGATCTAAGGTAAGCTTTGTACTTTGGGTAAACCATCTTTGATTAAATTTTTTAAACGTCTTTGAAAGCGACTTCTTTTGTATCATTGTGCCTGTAACCTTACTATAAGGTAAACCATATGATATTTTAAAGATTGTATAACTTGTTAACAAAACTAGTATATTTAAGAACTGTTCAAATCACAAGTAGGCCTATACATTTGTTTTGTAGATTTAATACTATGTTTATGTAATGTGTCTGAATTTATATTCGCTGATGCCATTTTGTGCACCTACCAGTATTTATAGTGTTTAGTTTAATGTTGTGTTATGATTGTTTTTTGTTGTATGCAAGACATTAGCTCTATTTTTGCATTTGTTTATTATTTCATCAAGGAAATGTATAATTTATTAATATCACAGCTTTAATCTGGCAACCAATAACCAGTCATTATTCATGTACAAACATGCATGTAGTAATACGAGCATTTCTTGTAAATAAATATTTGAATATTATAATGATGTTAGTTAATATATTTTTTTATTATTGTTCTAAATGTAGACTTCGTGTCACTTTAGTTCGCTTGCAGATTAAAAAAAAAAAGTTATTAGGGTGGAACACCGCGAGTGTTATTCAAACGTATCTGTCCCGGATTTAGTCATTTATTTGTGTTTTAGTGACACAGAAAAGAATTCAGTAACTCTAGATATCTGTATGTATTTAACGAGAATTTTTTGAAGGCCAAGGTCAAGTACAAACAGGCAATAGATACGAGGAGCTGTTTTATTTTTTTTAGGTTAAAAGTCATCTGTTGGCAAGACAATAAATGCGAGGACAATGTCAAGTTGATATCGTTGTTTGACGTGATAAAAACCATCTTTGGCTGAGTCATCACCTACACTGTCCCAACATGCTTTGTTTTTTTAACTGAACTGGCCGAGCTAAATGACAAGAATAAAATATATGAAAAATTAATTTCCAACTGATACTTGTCCGTGCAACACAAAATAGAGGGAAAAATCGCAAATAATTATTAGTTTGTTGTGTAATGCACACATGTATAACAGATTGGATGAAATGAGTTTGAAAACTCAAAAATATAACATGTTTAAAAGAGTCTTCAGGATGAGAGAAAGCCTTTCTGCTCCTTAAAAAAAAAATGTGTTTGAAGTGTGTTAGACAACCATGTTGTGGACAGAAGCACGTTTAGAACAAGCTCTGTTCTTCAGAGTCAGAATGTTATGATTTGTGAAGAAAAAAGTGCACACCTTGTTTTCCAATGTACAAATCTGAGAAAAAACTATAATCCATTCTGTATATTTCTGGCATACGAATCTGGATGCATACAAAGTGGTGCGTCCTTAGAATAAAAGTTAAAGAAAAACATTGGACTTGGGTGTGTCTCAGGTAATGGTATATTGTCTCTATTAAATTTGTGGAACATGAGTGATCATTAAATCAATGTGTGACACACTGTTATGAATGTTTACTCAGCAAGGTAGTATAATTGCTGGACTTGCATTCTGGAGGACCTGTCTGAATGTCCTTGTTTATACTAGGCCTACTATGGTTTTCCGAACTAACTCAAGGCGATTGTTGGGTTGACTCTTAACTACAGACTACTGCCCATTCCTTCTTCTGTCTGCCTTGTTTTGACATTGCTGTTGGTGAGACAGTACTGACGATCATTACACTACAAGTTATTTTGACTAGTGTTTAAGTTTTCATTAAATTAAGGGTCTAGTTTGGCGCAGTGGCTAGAGTACTCGCCTTCCACCAATGCTTTCGTGTAGAAGAGCCAAAAACAACCTGTGTTTGGCTGTTTACAACACAATGTTTCTAGCGCTCCTGTAGAATCACTCTTATCACAAGAGGAAGAGTGTACATCAGCACCAGGGAAGCAAGCTAGGTCCTCTGTTCACTGTATGTACGTGGTAAAATAATAATGTTTGTTGGTGCAGTGAGGTGGGGAAGGGAAGGGTAAGCTGGTCAGGAAGAAGGAAACACAGCAATGAGTGATGTTGAAGGAACTGAAGTGGAACAAATTGCAATTTGTAATTGATGCATAAGATTTACACTGCTGGATGGTCTGTGTAAAAAGTGTTACTTTCAGACACCAATAACTACACAATCTAGGCTGTATTCTTGTTTCACATAACATTTTTTTAGAAGAAATTCAGCTTTATTTACGTCGATTAAAAATTTATTTACTAGTAATTCTGTTATGTGAATGTAAGTTGTACCTGGTAGGTAAAGTATGACATGTTTTCCAGATTACTTTAGTTGGCATATTGTTAATAAAGTTACATAGAACCATAACTGGAACTCTTGTATTTTAAAGATATAAAATGCCCATCAGGACATCTTCATAGCTGACTTTGTATGCTCTATTTTCCTGGGATATGTTGGATGATCTGACGCACTGAACTGCAGTTGAATGAAGTGGAGGGCAGCTTGCCTCACTTGTACAATGAGCTTTTACATGCCAAATCTCACTCACAATCCATTTAGGGTTGACCAATCTCACCCTACGAGGCTGCTCGAAAAGTTATGGTTCTGCTGTTGTGCCAGATAACGTCTGCCATGTAGCTGGGCTTTAAGTATAGGTTTAAAAGTTGTTTCTGTGCTCCACAAACTCACTACAAAACAGATGTTAAAAAATTTGACATTAACAACACAGAGCACAAGAAACATTCATACTCTTAAGAGCAAATTTTAAGTGCTCAATTCAGGCTGTCTCTCAAATATAATTTTTGGGACATGAAAATGGGGACATTATGTGCTTTTGCTGTCAACTGCAGCTGCAGGATTATTAAATTCTGTGTTTTTAAGCATACATCATAATTTATATTTCTAAGCAAGAAATAAACATATAGGGTAGGGCTATTACTTAGATAAATAGTTATGATATTTACGGAAGTTTCAAATCAGAAACCTGCAATATGATGATTCCTGTATACCATAAGTCCATTTCCATTTTCAATATTGTATCCCAACAGGGTGTACAAGATTGTAAATGGAGAGGGTGGCTGGGGTAAGTTAACTGGACTGAAATGAGCTCTTTCCGCATGCCACCCCAGGACCGGATAGAGCTAACTTCAGTTCTAACTTACAGCCTGCCTATTAACTAAGGCAGAGTAGCTACAGAGGAAAGGAAATAGCATCAGGATATCCATGTACATAATCTATTTTTTTTTAATTATGTAATATTTTATGTTTGTATATAGCTTGACAAGTCCAAACCCAGTCAGTAATGGGTGTACATGGGACGCTGAATAAATAAATAGATGATATGGAGTAGAAAAATTAGGTAGGCAGCCTGTGCTTAGCGACATTTACTTTTGAAGATTAGTTGCTGATGTAAACTGCCTACCACTTGAATGACATAACTGTAGATGTGGTGCATTAGGGCTTATGTGTTTTTAAAACCTTAAGCACAAAATAATTGCTTCTTCGAAGTGCTATACACTGTACAAGAGGGTGGCGATCATTTGTGTCAGCTACAATATATGTTGCACATCCTGGATGAGCTTCTGAATCTAGGGTTTACCGGTCCAATCCTTGATGTTCTGAAGCTGATGGAATGCTTAAAAAAAGTCTGGAGTTGTAGTAAAGGCCTACTTAAATGAGAATACTTTAAATTTTAATATTTAACTTGAAAGTACAGTAACATAGTGTTCAATAATGCCATATACCTCCTGAGGTAAGCAATTATTTTCCAAACAGTTAACTTATGCTGATGTAGCAGATATTTCATGCTTTCGTAGGTGAAAAGTTATTCTGAACTGGTAACTTATGGTGCATCTGTAAGAGTTGTTCTGTGCAATTTTATGACATTCAGGGCATACTAGACCACAGCTTCCAATCAGTATGATTATAAACATAGAGGCCTACATACATGTAAATGCCCTGTAAATTCATTTACACCTTCAATACAGGATCACCCAAGGCAGCTTTTGTTTAGGCCTGGCTATGTGTGTTGGCAATGGGATAAAAACAAAATTTCTGTATAACCTTCAAACCTTCAAGTCCACTATGCAGTAGGCTACTGTTATTTCAGTTATCTGGGAGCCGGTTGAGTAACAAATTGGCCTCAACTAGGTCGGTCATATGTTGGGGTAGGCCTATAGCAACAAAAACTGTGTCTACGAATCGTTCGCTAGTTCTTACAACAAAAGTCACACGGAATTATCACTTTTGTTCGGAAAATTCACGCAATCAATGTTCTTAAAGCCCTAACAGGTTATGCCAATTGCATGGGAATGCTTTGTGTACTATTAAAAAGAGCACAAAAACATTCGTTTGGAAATTGGATGACAATCATCGGCAACATTTACAATATGTAGCAAAATGTTTGGCTGCAGTCTATTGACAAACAACAGATTGTTTTCAATGACTCTGCTAAAATAAACTATCACAAAAGTTCGTATTTTATTTACGAATTACAATTACAGGCCTAAACTGTTTAGTTACTGTGCAACATAACCAAGCAATCCCATTCGAAAAATTCAAAAAAAAGCCGGCGTCGCATTCTTCAAAATAAAACCACTGGAAAAGTTTTGAATAACTAAATTCGTGGTCGCAGCAATTGTGCTACGCCGTCAGCAATATTAATCGCATAAAAACTATTTTAACCTCTTCCACAGCATCCATTTTTTTTTATTTATGCTGTGTTTACATTCACTAAGGGACCCTGAGCGAGTTAAGGGCCCGAATTTCGCCACCTAAACTAAGGGCTACTTAAAGGATTTTAAGTGTCCCTTAAGATTGGTGAAACAGTCATTTGTGTTAAGGAACACTTAATTTTATTTTAAGGGATGGTGAAACCGGCCCTTAATGTCACATCCCCGGACGTGTGAGCATTCCCAACATGGCCCCCGCGAGGACTAATTCGCGCGTCTGCGAACCTGGCTCTTGTACCATCTTCATACATTACGTGCAATACACGTGTTTTGGAAACTGTTCAATTGGTTAGTTTTATTTCAACTTTAGAGCAGCGGTTTCACCGTTGGCGTATCACCAGCCCATAGGTGACTAGAGTCAGTGCTTTCATACAGTGTAGTTGTGGCGTGGACAGGCCCATAACATGTCCGACAGGTAATAGTATTCACTACAGTCAGTTAGACAGACCCCTCACAGGTATTTAGCCTGGGTATTCGACCACGACCCTGCAGGCACAAGAGTCTCGTGCTAGTCCGTGTAATGACTATGCTGGCGCCCTTTCACCATCGCAGCACCGCACCCAAGCCACATAACACCACGCAAATGCCTTCGAGGACTGGTCAACATCAACAGAGACATTGGAATCTATAGATTCTCATCTACTATCCCCTATGAGCTCTTCCAGATAATCTAATCTATTTGTGTTTGTATACATTTATCGACATTTCACAATATTGGTAAAATTAATATAACCATATCCCATACTGTTAGTGCGTAAATAGAACAGAAATACTTGACCTGAACTATCACAATTTTAAAGGATATGGAATGAATGTTGCTTAAGTCGCTATGAACTCACATTAACACAGAAGGATAATGAACAACATAAGATGTGTGGACATTGGTACAAAACTTAGAGTAAATATAAGGTAGAGGGCGTATCCTCTATGCAGCTGTGTACGAAATTGTGTGTCCAACATGTGTCACGTGACTTTAGTTAAATATGCGCGGGAGATTTGAAATAACATTGAGAGAAAAGATAATAATTGCTTAGTAATCACAACTATGTTGGGTTATTTTGGTACCTTATGAATATATGAACTAAGGAGAACATACTACCATATTGTCGCATAGTATAACTACGTAGAAATTTCAGAACGACAAATGTAAACAGTGTTTGCCATGTTACTGTTTTCCTTAAACCAGCTGTTTTTAGTAAAAAGTAAATATTAGCTACATATTTACTACAAGGTTTTGAACCGAGATCTTGGTGACATCACATGACTAAATATATATTCTGGAAGGTACACCATGAGTTTCAAACAACACGACTGCATTTTAACGCCGAGAAAACATAAATAAACGACACCAAACTCTCGAGACAATGTTGGACACACATTTGTGACGTCATGTTCCCTCTACTATATATTACCTCTATGGTACAAAACTAGGCACGAACAGATAGGAAAACACAGATGAACAAAGACGGGAATAAATATATAACTACACAGACAACACATAGAATAAAACATACACGAAAGTAGCAGATTTCCTTCTACTACAAGAGACACAATGTTTCGGGAACTGATATCTATTCAACTAACTCAGAGTTACCTAAATCAAAGAATTTGAAGAAGCTGTACCCAGGGTCACAGCTCAGTAACGAAGTCGAACACTCGGACACAATACATCAGTACTACAGATTAGAACATGGAAACAATAGTTTTTGTCTGGCTTTACGGACGTAATTGTTGAATGCAACAATACATCATTATTACGTCGTAAAGTATCGTTAGTTACCGCAGATAGTAAAAAGTATTTGGATCTCAGAGCCAATTGTAAATTTTCAGTGAAAGTGAAAGTGTCTGTGAGTATGGCGGAGAGCAGCCAGGCATTATCACTGCAGCTTGTAGAGACACGACCAGACTCTTCTGTCGCCTCCTGGGCTCGACACAGCTGGCTACAGGTGAGTGCTGACACCTGCCCTATCTCGTTGTCAAGATGTCAGCTCTCCTGTTGTCTAAACTACTATGTCCTGTGTGGCAATTAGATGTATGCTCAGTGTCAACTATATGTCCCATGTAGCAATTATACATATATTATGATCAGTGTCAACTATCTGATAAGTGTAACATGAGGCCCAACATGCAAAACTCATTTGATTTCTGAGCTTGATTTATTAAATAGGATTGTACGGGTAGGGGCAAAACCTACCTATGACCTCCAGTTAATTGCTCAATCTCATCTTCTACTCTGCTTAAATCAACAGCTGTCAAAATTATTCCATTCAGCATTGCTAGATGTACGGACATTTCAGTATTTGCATGGAAATTAATGACTTGGTACAGTGTACATTATTTCCGTACTTAAAAGTACAGGAGAAAATTGAAGAGTATTTCCCATCTCAAATAATATTTTGCATGATCGACCACACTGCGCTATTGTTTTGTGGTAACATATTATTTTTTTAACGGTTTCCAGTATTATGGGTTGACACAAAAATACTTGCCTTACAATATAGTCTTTGTTCCCCCTTCAAATGTAGATAACAAACTTCCTAGGCACTCGTTCCATATGTTAGGTCTCTGATCTCTTAGTGTGCAGAATTAATAAAAATGACAGTGTTGGTTGTTACAGCTGACACTATACAGCGTGGCACTTGTACTGCTGTCAGCGGTAGCTGTTATGTGCCAGATGTTTGCGCGAGACTCCATCAGAGAGCAGGAGCAAATGCGCAGCCTCAAGGAACTACTGGGTCCTACTTCACTCACACCCACTCGCCACTCCCTGATCGCCCAAGTCTTACTGGCTCTCAGCATGCTCACCATCGGCATTGTCTGTGGACTGGCTGTACGCTCCTACCTCCACTGGCGGGCGAACCACTAGTCTGCCACTGCTACCACCGAATAGCCCGCACCTAAGAAATACACAACAAATAAACATATTCTGACAACCACAACTCGTCTTGTTTATTTACACTAGTTGACATATTCTATGTTGTGCCGTGGCTGAACTGGTAGCAATCTGGTTACGTGACTCAACTTTTTATACACAATTGGTAACATATTTCAAAAATTTGTAGGTATACTCTATTTTATTTAATACCCACAGCTAGTACTGTCCCGTGACAAACACAGATCAGGTTAAAGCTTATCTAAATAGGTTAACTTAATAAAAAAAAAAAAGATGATACAAGTGAAGCTTCTGCTTCAATAGGTTAGAGAGTGAGGGGGCAGAGCCCACACAAGGCGAAGAAAAAATATTAAAATATGTTACAGTGACAAAAACTTAAAAATGGTGATCATCTGCATATAAATGTTGAAAGCCCTGTATGGAACATTGTTCACAGCAGTCTCTCTGCAGTCCAATACTAATTGAATGAGAGATTGCTATCGGGAGAAACACGAAGGTGAAATGGTGCAAAGTTTGAATGATAATTGAACTTATTATTTCATTGTGTTGTGACTCAAAAGTCGGTGTTTAGGTTTCTGCACACTCTCATACACTCTTACTTTTATTAAATGTTGAATGAATTGCTACATTTGAAACAGCAACACTAAACATTTTAGTGCATTTTCTGCGTAGCAAAACACTGCCAGTTTAATTGTATTGTTATGCTGAACATGTGTTAGAGCAGAAGCAAGGTGAGCATGTGGTCTACAATATCAATCAATTACATCTCGCAACTTAATGCTCCAGGGTTGAGCTCTGAAAGTGTACCGATTTCCCCCCCTGATTGGAACTGCACTTCGTTCCAAAATCGGGTACAGTGGCTTATTAGTTTACTATGACATCTTGGGTGCTGCTTGTACTGATAGAGGCAGTAGGTGAGCGGCATGATGGGGTGCTTGACAGTATAAGAGTGCAGTGGCACTGTGCTAGGATCATACAGGGAATGGTCGGTAGGGTGAATGGCTCGGGACAAGACAGTATGGAACTAAATGAGAGCCCAGGAAATGAGTGCTGCTTTGAGGCAGTGGAGGATACCCATCTAACAGAGCAGTGAGATTATAATGTCATCAGCCATTGGGTGAGAACAATGTTACAAGTATTACATGGTGCACTCTGAAGTCTTGATAAAGTAGTTGTAAAGCCACTCCCTACACTGTGAGTTGTAGGCCACTCGTGCGGGAACCAGGTCTCTTACCTTAAGAATCTCTAGGATGACTGGGAAAAACCAATTAAATTAATTTGGGAACTGTAAGATTGTTTACTCACATAAAAAAAGACATACAACATAAGGAAATAAGCATAATGCAAGATTGTTTCAGTCATCTGTACAAGTCGGTATCAGGTTTTAATTAAAGCAATTACAGGGTGCTGAAGTAGTCCAGTTTGTAATGGTCAATGAAGCTGTTTATCAAGGCACAGGCTAGCTGGATCTCTTTTCTTTGTAGGAGATCGAGGCAAAGGATTCTCACCTGGAGTATGCTGGGCACATCAAAACTTTAAGTATTCTTTTTGTTATTATGTTTGATGCGAGTGGGGACATGTTGCAAACCTCGCAAACCCAGGGGCTCGTGTAAAATTGTTCCACAAAATGTTTGTTTAACTTTTCGAAACTCTATGATCAGATGTAAATAAAACTGTGTTGGAGCCAGAGTGCCAGACATTGTGTGCTACTTGTCATGGTCTCGAAGGCCGACTGACTCAGTTATGGTGCAAATGCATCACCTAGTGGTGCCTCTGCTCAGGAACGAAAGAAAACACACAACACATAAGTAAATAATAAAACAAAAGCAAACATTAACATTGGAAATTTAGCATGATAATTATCAATTAATTATATGGCTTTAATAAATTGTAAGTAACATGTATTCGGTCGCACACGCAGACTGGCAACCTTGCAGTGCACCGCATATGTCACCTTAGCAGACACAAACAGCACCATCAACTACAGAACACAACTGACATGCTATCTTGGTCACCAGTACCGACCACGTAGTCACTCAGTCAAAACAAGTGAATAATTAATTAAGAAACATCAAAGCCGATTCACAATGAAGTTAACACAGAGCTCCTTATGTTACCTTTATGTTACAGCTGAGTTGAGATATAGGGCACGCTGCAGTGTTTTCACATTGAACTATCGGCGATGCAACAGTAACTTAAAAATGTCGAAGTTGAGTCAACTTCAACATAACGTAAAGGTAAAGTTAAGAACGACCAATCAGAAGCGAAGTTGTTCTTTTGTTGGCTATTGCCTACGAAATTTTGTCGCGCCAAAGCTAACATTTTACAGACGTTTCTCGTAACCTCAAATTGTGAGCTGCTCGCTCGTGCATGTACAAGAGTGTATTAAAATTAGTAAATTTGTCATAGTTGTGTTCTGAAGTGTGGTGAAAGCAAAATATTCGTTATTGTAATTTTAAGTAAATAATATTTTCAATTCAACATAAGATTTGTTACTCGTGTGACATGGTATTTGTGAGTGCATTGCCTAAATACATGTATGGGTATGGTTGTTTATGTTATCATATATTTATAAATAATTCAGAGATAATGTGTTGCTAAAGCATTCGTTCAAGGACCCTACAATAAAATTAACTAAATGGTTTGCAAGTTCGCTGTTCACTGAGGTAGGTGTGATATGTGTAGATAGCATACATATTGTTAAAATATCAAACAAGTGTCTCACCAGTCTCACGAAAGACGTTGAACTAAAAGTTTAGCATTCATGAAATAAATAGAATACTTGTTAAATAAAGCACGTGTAATGTGAGAGTAAAAAACGAGTTGGTAAGAAAGGAGTAATGTTACAACTGGGAGGGTAATTTATTACACATTTTCAACACATAACTGAAACAGGTACTTGCGAATCATTTTCGTTATTAAGTTACCACTGCCGTAGAAGAACAGGTCTGGACACTCGCCTGGATATTTGACCCCCTTGTTGTTTGGCTGCAGTTCACCAAGTTACCGAGAATATCGTGATTTATTGGCGCTGATGTTACGGCGGTCGGACTAAACTCCGCTCACTTCCTTTCCGCTAAGATAAACAAATTATCAGAACGTATTTTTAATCAATTTATGAAATACTTTCTTCGCTCACAAATTTAAGAAAAGGCTCCAGCAATTTTTATTTACTTTATAAATTTAACAACGGTAAAAAGTGGACGGAGTTTGAATCCGACCGCCCAGAAAACAGCGCCAAAAAGTACGGCATTCTCGGTAACTTGGTGAACTACAGCCAAACAACAAGGGAGTCAAGCAAAATACATTGTTAGATAGGCGAGTGTCCAGACCTGTTCTTCTACGACCGTGGTCCAGACCTGTACTTCTACGGCCATGGGCGGAAAATATGGACTACAACGTCCGCGTGTATAAACATCCAAGCAACAAGGGCACAAATACATTGACTTCAAGTACTTGTCTAAGTTCTTCAGTAGCCGCCGTCGTGGACGGTTCTGTTTTTTTGGATCCTGTGTCGGGAATTCGGCACATTACGTGTTTGTGATGTCCTGGAAGTTTCTAGAGTTTGATAGTGTTTTCTGTTAACGGATATTGGTTCTAATTATTTACTCGTTTCGTGTATTGATTGGAGTTATTGGCAGTGGGCGAAAGCTGAAGGCCACTTTTCATGTAAAAAAAAATCCAAGTACTTGTCTGACGCAAAGAGATATATAGTAAACATAGAGGGGCGGAAGTAGCTATTTCCAAGGCTCTCAGGTGAAGCCTATTTGAAATTGGTCAGCCCTTTTATCGATAGTCAAAACATTGTCAGCTGATGCATGTTGTAATGTAGGTTATACGAGAATCGTGAGGAATATTTTGGGATATTGGTCGTTGTGGTATTTGTTTGTCGAGTCCATTACAACTACACCTGATTAATGTATCACTAGAGAACATTCGTACCCTCGCCAACATGAAATATGTATTAAATTACTGCAGTCCACAACCACGGTCGTAGAAGTACAGGTCTGGACACTCGCCTATCTACCAATGATATTAAGTTGACCCCGTTATGACTGAAAGCGCCACTAGCAATGAAGTGTTGTTTTAACATTGCAATATAGGATCGTACTATCACATCTCCTAGCAGTTCCGACACGTGCTTGCTCCTTGTACATCCATTTACACAATGTTAAAACAACCCCAGAGTGCCAGTGGCGCCAATCAGTCATAACGGAGTCAATTTTCAACTCAAGTGTCCAGACCTGTTCCTCTATGGCCGTGTCTACAACATATTGTGATGCCTGTCTCAGTGTTTGGCTGCACCACGGTCTATGAAGGTAGAGGTCTCGACACTGAGGAATAAAATGTGACTCCCTTCTTGTCGCCGAGCACTAGTAGTAATTTGGTGGAAGATTTGTCTTGTTTTTGTATTTGGCTTAGCTTAAAATGTGAAGTTGTTGCTGGATTTGCGAGTATTATATCGAAGAAAAAAATGGGAACGTAATTTTTGTATTGAAACACATTTTTTTACAACAATAAAATTTAATTTTTCAGTATTTTACATGTAGATGCACATTGCAACGTTTCTCGAATTTTGTAGGGCACGAAATATAGTTTTTGTTCGAATGTGTTCACTAAAACAATAATACACAATATATTTCTTCAGACTACTTTTATAAACAGTTCCACACATGCCAATGCATTTATGGACATGGAACATGTATATACTATATCAGCTTACCTTATTAACATTATTCTATGTAAATAATTGCAAAAATGTTAAAACACGAGATGTAAACAAGACAAATCGTCCACCAAATTACTACTAGAGCTCGGCGACATGAAGGGGTCGCTTTCTCTTGCTGGAGAGCATACGCAGTGTCAAGACCTCTACCTCATAGACCGTGGGCTGCACACACTACAGCAATAAAATAAAAGCATACTAAAACTACTATAGGCTTTATTTACACAGTTTAGATAAATTGTACTGTTACGTTATGGGTAGCTACAATGAGACAGGATAAAAGGTAGGTACCGAACTTTTCTGGTTTACAATCAACACAAATCAAAATTTACGAAACATAAAATTTAATTAATCGTGAAGAAATTAATTACTGGGAGGAGAAGGAAAATACATAGTGTTTCATAGTATGGTATGGTATAGACTGGAATAGGTTGCCAAAGAGAAGGATTAGTATATGGAACTTGAGGTGCAGGAACGGAAAAATGTGCAAAGAGGGTAACGGGATGGGTGAATAGTAGGTGAAGAAGGCAGCGGTATGATGGGGACGATGAAGGGATATATAGGCCATCTGTAATGTTGAAGGAAATGGGATGAAGTACACTAAAAGACAGAAGAAGAAATGAAAGTCTGGTCAGGATGTTCATACTTGTTAATAGAGAGGGAGGTTAGGGAGGGTTAAATTGCCACCTAGCTACGGGAGGGTATGGGGGAGAGTAAACACCAGTGAGAAGGTTCAAGTGGAGTGGAAGAGAAGATATTAGTTAGACAGTCTATGCTTGTTAGGTCGGTGAGAGGAATATTTTACAGAATGATGTGGTAACGGTTTTGGAAGGTTCAGGAGGGGTTTGGGAATGGTAGCCTAGAGAGGCTGGCAAGAATTTATCTCGCTACATGGCGACATACCAATTGTGAATACGGTATCTATTTATTTGTATAAGGTCGAGGCTCTTAAATAGGGTTAGGGTGGGTGGCATAGTTATTTACTGTTGATGTAGTTGACATGTAACATGTATGGTTCTTGTAGTATTAAGAATGTAGTATTTATTTTTATTAATTTGTACATATAAATGCAGGCTTGTTTGCATATGTTCAGACGTTTTATAATTTACATTTACCAGTAGTCCTATAAACATAACCTTAACTTACAAAGTCGTACACAGTGTACTATACACAAAACTGAGGTAACAATAATTACACAGAACTGAAATGCATAATATGTATATTTTATGTCCGCATATGTTTACTTCAACGTTTTTAAAATTTATATATTTGGATTGTGAGCCAGTTACTTGCTACCTGCACATTTTCGTCAATTGTTTTCATCCTGTATTTACGATTTATTCTCGTTCCTAAATTATTAAACGATAGAGAGAGGTATTTATATGCTTTACATGTCACATAGACAACCACAATGCATCGTAAGCTTTGTTTTTCTGTTAATATCGGCACATAAACGTAATTATCCCTAACCAACCCACTGCCACGCCCCTTTGTTTTGACGATGGAAAACATGGCCGACACAAGTTTTTTTTTATTTTTTTTATTTATTTATTTGCCTTCCTTTGATCCCACAGTTGGTCAATGTGACCAGGGATATGGAAGTTGTCAAATTACAATACAACCAATACACATTACAAATATATGCATACGGGAATTAATTTAGATACAAAGCATGAACATTAGTTAGAGAAGATAATTAAATACAGAATCACATACATATTTACAGTATTTACATTGATTACACTCAGGAATACTATTGAAACTCATAAATGGAATGTCTTGTAGTGAAAAGAATTAAATACAAAGTCACATACATAGCTATAGTATTTACAGCATTCATTTAAAACA
>PNEQ01107161.1:0-37068 GCA_003012365.1 Medauroidea extradentata | reverse complement strand
TAGAGCAGAAAAATTCTGAGCAAGAATTTCTGATAACATTCAGCATTGAGTATCAAATCCGTGTTAATCAAAGAAAGAATCTATTTGGGAGAGCATACAGCACAGAATAAAGTACATACAAGCGTGTAATGGAAGTATACAGGGTGTTGCAAAATGCCATGTCAATATTCTAGGGAAACAAAACTCACGTATAGAGGAACAAAAGTGTTATATGAACATAGGTCCAAAAACGCACCGCTTCTGCGCTACAGTTGGCAATACATGACGTACGGTTGATAGCGCGCGGGTAGGATAATGTGCTGTGGGGCATCATTACAGCAGTACATAACATGTTACTATGCCTCACACTACGCCACTAACATACAGACAGTAGGAACAACTGCGACACAGCAACATGATCCTGCCAGCACACTATCAACCATACGTCATGTATTGCTAACTGTAGCGCAGAAACGGTGCGTTTTTGGACCTATGTTCATATAACACTTTTTGTTCCTCTACACGTGAGTATTGTTTCCCTAGAATATTGACATGGAATTTTGCAACAACCTGTATACTTTAAAGTTGTTTCCCATTGATCCCTGGTTAGCGATGTCGATCTGTCGCGACAAAAGTGACAGATTTGCAGGTCTTAAACTTAGTTCAGCACCTGAAATGTTTATTCATCCTTGGTTTCACTTTCGTTCGAGAGCGCTGTTGCAATAATAAAGAATCAACTAACTACAAACCGAATCATGTGTTATCACTAGGGACACGATTTTTTGGGGAAAAGTATTTTGCCCCAGTTTGTTTCAGTGACTCACGTGCCCACCTGCAGTTTTGCTTCAGGGTCAGTGATTGGATGTTTTGACACTCACGCGTCTTGGGGTTCTGCCCGCAAATCACAGTCGCGTGGTGTCGCAAAAACCTCATTGTCATTGGCGCAGTCAAATAAGAGACACGCAGCCAATAACCTCGAAGCAGAACTGCAGACGTGCACGTGAATCACTGAAACAAAGTGTGGCAGAAATCTTTTCGCGACAAAATCGTGGCTCTAGTTATCACTGGGTCAGCGAGTAGCCAATAAACATCTGTTGTCTGCTATAATATACATATATTCTTGGAGGCTAGCCTACAGGTCAATGAACCCGCTAATTTTTCATCTCTCTACCAATAGACAAGGCTTGAGTACACACAGGACAGTGAATTCTAACATGCAGGTCACTGAACTCACCAACTTATTTTCCCTACGAAAGGTTGATTCTCCCATGCATGTTAAAGTCACGTGCCCAGAGTGTATAGTCGTATCAAATACCACTTCCCTTGATTTTAAACCGCGACCTCATCATGCCAGTGAATGTTTTTCTTCCTAGTTGGTCCCTGTCTCAAGTATGGGTAGGGACCCTGGTTTTTCGTGAAAAGAATACTGCCCCACTTTGTTTCAGTGCCTTACGTGCACATCTGCAATTCTGCTTCATGATTATTGGCAACGTGTCTATATGAAGAGCCATATATAATTTGTCTGAGCCGATTACAATAAAGTCTCTGCAACACCTCGCGGCTGTGATTTGTCAGTAGAATCCCAAGGCTTGATAAAGTTAAAATCACTGACCACGAAGCAGAATTGCAGATGTGCACGTAAGGCACTGAAACAAAGTGAGACAAAATTATTTTCGCGAAATACCAGGGTCCCTAAGTATGGGACAATGAGTATGGTCCATGTTTCAAGTATGAGCGACTGTACTCTCAAGGAAGTTTACCAGGATACCAGGATATTTTCCCCCTGAAGAGTTCGCGTGAAACAAATAAAGGGGGTATCCGTGTAATGAAATAATATCCTGGCGACTTGCCAACAAGTAATGAGGCGGCTCGCTACTAAGTGCCGATTAGTCGGTGGATCGTTTTGAGAACTATTTTCTTCTGTCTCCCACGTGGGTAGAAACACGCGCGAAGGAAGCGACATGACAACTTCGGTGGGGCGAGGTAATAACATCCAGGGCCACGTTGAAATATACGCCTGAGAAGAGAGCAGGGCCGCGATATCGGCGCTCGGTTTCACCAAACTGTCATCAAGTCCTCTGGTTTACTGCGGCTCGTCCTCAAGTTTAGTGTCATCCCCGCGTTGGGATTCCATTAGTAAACGTGGCATACTCGAGGCCAGGCGTCGTCCTGTCCTGCGAGATGCGTTCCGGTCTCCTCCGGCGACAACCGATACCACCTGTTTACTTCCACGTCGTCGGCGAGCTTGCCCCCCAGCTCCCGCTTTGCATAAACCCATTAACCACGATATTTACTCGCGCGTCTCTCGGGGTGGAACGATCGTCGTCGGCAGATAAAGCAGGGTCGTCGCAGCCCGGACTAACGATAGACACTCCCGAGTCCTTGATGAGGAAACTGCTGGGTGACTCGTCCGTCTGTCGTAGCTCCGAGTCCCACCACGCACTATCATCATCTCTTCGTCTTCACCCGGGGCACAGCCCGACATTCCGACACTCCACTGCCCTCTGAGCTCACAAACCAGAATACATCCCGATGACTCGGACCATGGCCGTCTTTAGTAGAAGGCCGAAGTCTTGAATGTGGCAACACTGCATCGGGGATCTGCTGCTTGTAACTTCTTGGCCACCCTAGTCTCTGCAACGTGTATAGACGCAGCTTTAGTGGCGTGTACACGTCTACACTGACTAGGGCAGCCAATGAGCGACTGGCAGCAGGTCTCCGATGCAGCATTGCCACATTCAAGACTCCGGTCTTCTACTAAAGACGGCCATGCTCGGAAGAATGAAATGAAATTCGCCGGCAGCAAACAGGCAATTACTGGGGTTGAGTGGATTTAGCTGCTTCATGTGAGATCTTTCTTTTTACGTATCTGCACGTAAGCGCCTTCAACATTTATTAAACTCGTAACAGGAGACACTGCACTAAAAACACTCATGGACTCCCACGCTGTACACTGAACCACTTACCCAGGCAGCAGCTAATGGATAAGTAACTGATAACAGTGTATACACATGGCCATCTCTAGAAGATGGCCGTGACCTTAGATTATGCATAGAGCCACGATTTTGTCGCGAAATGATTTTGCATCACTTTGCTTCAATGTCTTATGTGCACTTAGACAATTTTGCTTTAAGGTTATTGGCATCGTGTCTTTATTCAGACATGTTTCTTGTTTGATTGTACCAATAAGAATCAGACAATTGTGACGTCATACAGCTGTGATTTGCCAGTAGAACCCTAAGACAAGTGATACTTAAAACATCCAATCAATGACCATGAAGCAGAGATGCAGATGTGCACATATGACAATGTAACAAATGGCGTAAAAAATTTTTTGCCATGAAATCGTGGCTCTAATTATGCAATCCTTCCAAGTGCTGTTTCAATAGCCCTTCGAGTTCTCCTACAGTAATAGATAGAACTACCAGTTTGTGGTGCAAAGATGTTTGCACCATTTGGTTTCAGTGCATTTCGTGCATATCTGCAGCTCTACTTCATAGTCGCTGATTAGATGTTCTAACTCCTATTTATCCCTGAGTTATGATGTAACATCACAGACGTATGGTGTCACTGCAACGTTATTCTGATTGGTGCAGCCAAATGAGATACATCTCTGAACAGAGTCGCATTGTCATTAACAAAGAAGTAGAACTGCCGATGCGCACGTAAGGCATTCGAACAAATTGACGCAGAAATATTTTCGCGAAAAACTTGTGGCCCCAGTAATGTATTTCCCTGATTTGTCTGGTTGTCCTACATAGAGGCAAATTAGGGTAACCATTGGTGATCTAGGGGGTGGGGCAGGGAGGCAGACTGCCCCGGGCTTCGGGTTAGAGGCGGCGCTGGTGGTGCCGTAAATCTTTGCTTGGGCATGAAGCGTCAATGTGAGTAAAAAGATACAGTATCTACCAATATTTAGACGCTTACTAGTTTTGTATTTTTATTAACCTTGAACACTATACAATATTATAAATGCAGATATATAATAAGAATGCATGCTTAAAACACTGCTAATGTACAGGTTTGATGTATTTCTACTAAAATTTTATACGGCAATTTACGCGAGCGAAAAACAAAGTATACAAGATACGTTTATTAATATTGGGTTGGTTGGACTGATGGAGGATGGAGAAGGGAAAGGAGAGGGTGGAAATCACAATTCTCGCGCGAAGGAAAGCCTACATCCGCACCTGAGGGTAACAACATCGAAACAACGGCGAATTACTGACCCAATCATAATTACATCTGTAGCAGTAAATAACAAACAGCTGATATATATTTTAAGACATACGTATGAAGTCTAGCCTGCCGGTCAGTGAACCCGTGAAATAAACCCATCTCTATTATGTACAGCATGCCCAGGAACAACTGCATTGTAAACTCACCATGCGTATCCTGGGCTATATGGGAGACTAAAATGTTAGTGGCAAAACGTTGTAAGGTGACATTTTAAACACGCACACTGCGGGGCAACAAAACACCGTATTTAGTTCACTCTTGCGCTCCGCAGATATCTTACTTATTTCACTACTACTGTTCTGACCGACCTGCGTGCAATTGGTGAAGGATAAAGTCTGCATAGTTCGAATCATGAATATAAGTTTCCTTGAAGTAACGTGTATAAAATAATACCTAGACGTGAAGCGCAACAGGGTACTATCTTCGTGCAGTGTCGCCACATTGTGCACGTAAAATGACGTGCAACATTCCGTCACATCTTTGTCTCCAAGTTATTCGTGTGGTATGATTACAATGCGTTTGTTTCTGAACATTCTGTAAATGCCCGACACTTTCACTTGTCGTTGGCGGTCTTCTAGGTCACGATAAGACCGTTATATCACTGGGCAAGACATAAATTTATGTCGCTCTTTTTAAATACTCATAGTTAAAATGAAACAAAAGTTACCACTATTCAACAATTTATAAACGGAGTACCACAATCAAACCACAATGAATTCAAACTATGGACAAAACTATTTATTGAAATAATTGCGGCCGATAGGCTTAACTTATAAAGTCCATGACCTGTTATGAAAAGCGGTTTGTTTCACAAATCGATACTTTCAAACGTTGTGTTATTCCTGACTGACAGATTTAACTTCACTAGCATTTATGTAATTGAACGTAATTCTGTGATGTTATGGTCACGAGCCTCTATGTGGCGTCATTTAAATGTGCTCACTTTACAGGAAGTTGATGTCTCTACCAAAGAAATTCTAATTATTGGCTATTAGCATTCTCCGCGGCATGGTATGACCCCTGTATGCAAATAGGTGATGTTGAACGATAGTGTACATTTCTTTAAATGTTTCTTACAATGGGACAGAATAACGTACTGTACTGTTGTGGACATAAACCTTTGCAATATTATGACGTCCCAGAAATCTAATACGAGACTAAGATCAAACAAACTGTTGCGGCTTTGCCTGGCAAGTCGAACAGCTAGAGGTCCGAGCAGCAATCAGGTCAGCGTTGGGAAACCACGGAAGACAGCAACTCACCTCACCCCCCTCGTAGTTGCACAATATCGAGGACAAGCACGTCGATATATGGCACGGTTACCAAGTAAACGAGGTCTGTCGTCGGTCGGTCGTCCACCAGCACTCATCAGATCAACAGCAGTGCAGTTCTCCGCCGTGGACTCGTGGATCGAGCCGCGGTGGGTGCGTGGTCGTTCGTCGATGCCGTCTCCTCATCAATCCAGCTTCGGTAAGGTCGTCAGATCTAATTATGTGGCAGCAACTCTCAACTTAACATAATAATTTAACAATCAGTAATATTGCGCTCCCCTTCTAAATAGAACACATTGTAACCTATTTTGTATTCGGTGTATCTGCCATTGTAGTATAGTAAATGCCCGTTTAACCATAACTGTCTTAAAGTCTTTTAACCGTATATGTAGCTACCATCTGAGTGAAACCATCCAAGCAATAATAACTTATGAGCAACCAAATTAATAACGACTTACAAAATAGACTTTTTTAACAAAATGAAAAACGAAAAAGTTGGAAAACGAACGTAGCTATGCTGTAGTCAATACATCCATAAACCAGAACAACGGAACATGAAATATTCCATAAGTAGAGACATACAAAATTCGCGTTATTTTCTGACAGCTCACTAGACTCCAAGTGACTATAGGTTCGTTCGACGTTTCCCGCTGGCCGATATTGTCGTACCTTCCCGCGGAGAATGCTTACACGGTAGAGAGACCAATCTCTGTAATGACGTAACACACGAAAATGACAACATGTAAAAGTTCGTGGCCAATTGAATCGTAGATTATGCTCTGTTTTGCATAGGAAAGTGAAGTTTAGTCTGCTATAAAATGATAACGCGAATTTTCATGTCTCTACCCACAAGGAATTGGCCAATAACAAATAAAGAAGAATAAAATAAACATCCAAAAATGAAAGTTTAAAGACAAACCAAATAATCTGTAAAGACTCAGGACAATACAGTACTTATACGAACACAGTGTTGAACACAAGACATGATGACGACGTCACAGACAATAGACTAGACAACACAACGATGAAGTCAGCATAGTATTGAATTAAGAAAAGTATGGAAAACTTTAACAGAAAAAGAAACAAATGTATTTACCAAGTGACAACTGAAGACTATTCAAAGCATTAAATGGTGCGCGGCCAATCAGGAGAGAGCTTGACTTCCATTGGTCACGCTAGGAGCAGAGCTGCAGACTATAAATACTGCCCAATTTGTTTTCAGTTTTCACGTTTACTTCACCTGATGACGGAGCAGAGGTCAGCTCGTCTCAGTGTCGTCAGTGTTTGTCTTAAAAGTGGTGTCCTGAGATTTTACAGATTATTATTTGGTTTATCTTTGAACTTTTATTTTTCTATGTTTGTTTAATTTTTTTATTTGTTATTAACTAAATCCTCATGAGATATTTCATGTTCTGTTGTGGTTTATGAATTTGTTGACTACAGCCTAGCTAGGCATGTTTTCTAATTTTTTTCGTTTGTTTTTTCTTAGTCTTATATTAGATTTCTTGACGACATAAATATAATATTGCAATAGCGTATGTCCGCAACAGTAAAGAAGATTATGACAGTATAAACTTTTAAGTAAAGTCTGTTGCCAGATTATAATACGCATTTTGGTGGTCCCTATTCAAAGGATTGTGTATCCTGCACTCGCCAAATCAGTATTTTTGTTTGTCCCCAAAGAATATTTCATCTATACCGGCGACTATTTATATGTACTAACTTATTGCTCGCAAGACATTGAAACAATCAAGTGCTAAATTATTTTGGAGAAACTCAGGTGTCATGACTTACAGGCCTGCAGCGCGAGAAGACATCTTCTTCTCCGCCAGGACATGATAAGTTGTTACAACGCTACACTGACCCATTGGCTTGCCTTCGCGGAGGTATTTTTCGGCCGACCAGACGCCCGGGTCCAGCCGTGAGACAGGAAAAATATACCTCCTCGTCGAAGCACAATTTGATTAGTTAATTTTGATCACGTGTCAGCTCTCGATACTCGGTCCATGCCGCGCAGCAGAAGAGGGCGGGGGAACAGTCTATGGGACGGCATATCTGAAGGAACTCGTATTAAACTATCGTACTTTACGACGGGGAAGGGGTTTAAACTTCGCCATTTGGATGCCGGGCGCCGGTCGGGTCAGGATTCCAGTCGGACGTAACCGCACGTTGTGTTACTCGAAATCTCCTGAACCGGAATTCGTGGTCTCGTCAAGTAGACGAGGCTGAGTCGTCAAACGCCGTGAGGACGACGACAACGCGTGTTGTCGTCTCCTCAGATAAGAGGCAGGCGTGTTCTTGTTTGTCGACCATCTTCCTGAGAGAAATAAAAAAACACGTAAGTGGATGTGGTGAGATTCCCCAAACCACCCCGTCCTCGTATCTCTCAATCTCAGAAAATTTTGCAGACGTTGGAACCAAACGTTTCTTTCGACGCTACAAAGAATAACTTTCCTTACATTAATCGGTGTCTTCGAGCAGGAAACTGTAGTGGAGTTTGAATTGAATCTTCCACCATTACCTGTTCGATTCTTTCGTAGCTCGTGGAACTTTCTCTTTTAATCGAAATGTCTCCCGCAGAATAGACGACCGTATATTTTTAAGGGCAACCTAATGCCCCGTCAGCGTAACTGTAATGTATACTTCAGTTGACACGTCTGGAAAATGCCTCCACAGACTATCGAAATGAAGAAAAATGAGGTGAAGACGTGACTACGAGGACTTCAATTAAGAGATACTCATTTGTGAGGTCCCACGGAATAATGGACCTCAACTAATTTAGGCCGATTGAACAGACGAGTGAAACAGCCATGCTTTTTTATCCATAAAACTCCTCCAGTGGAAGAACTTATTAGGAATAACGCTTTGCTAGTCATGCAGACTTTGTAATACGTTTCTTTAGTGGCCTCTCTTAAATGTACGTTTAACATAAGTATTTGTCTTGCACGTATTTCAAAGTATGTTAATATGCCATTCAAATGTTCAGTAATTAATATGATCCTTTTCCGCGATAATAATTACGTAAGTTGTACTTTATCTGGCAGTTGGTTGTATGTGTTTGTACTAAGACGTATGCCAATAACTTTAGTGAACCAATCAAAAGATTGAGATGTAATCTTTGAGTGTTTATTGCAAAAGGACTTTATAATTAATAAGAATATGTGGGTTAATGGACACACCCAGTTCCTAATGATTTGCTGCTATTGGTGAAACCTGTAAAACGACTATCATGCAAGCCTAAAAGACAACAGGACAGCTGAGCGTATGGGAAAAGTATTAATTAACAAGAAGGTTATATTTTTAAGAATAGTGCTACTAACCTGTCCAGGTCGAAAAATGGCGTGCAGAACTTCGGCAGAAATTAAAATAATATATATCAATACACGTGAGCAATGTCAGTTTAGGTACATAATTTACAGAACTTAGCACAGTGTCTTACCAATTTTATGTTCTTCAGCAATATTTAAAGTTCTTTTCTCGCTGAATAAAATTGCAGAAAATATTTACTCCCCTTTCGAGGCAAGAAAATTTCGGTGAAGGATCAGATAAAAGGTTCAGTCGTGTACGATTTAATTGCTTTAATACAATGTCGTAAAATTATGAGTTCACTAACCGTCTAGTCCATGAGAGCTGTCTGCCAGAAAACTGCACATCAGTTTAGATGACGTGCATATAGAGACGCGTGATGAGTCATCCTTACAATTTCCGCACTTTTAAGCATCGAACACCCTACCGCTCGAGCCACCATTTTGTCGCGAGAATATTTTGCATCAGTTGTTTCATTGTCTTACGTGCATATCGACCGTTATGATATGCTTCATGGTTAGCAGGGTGTCTTTGTTCAGACACGACTCTTATTTGATTGCAACAATGAGAATAAGGCAATTGTGACATACGTCTTGTTATTTGCCAGTAGAACCTCAAGACAATTGAGAGTTAAAACATCCAATCACTGACCATGAAAAAGAGGTGCAGATGTGCACATAAGGCACTGAAACAAATTGGTGCAAAATCCTTTTCGCCATAAAATCGTGGCTCCACCTATCAGTAGGGACTCCAATTTTCGGTGGACATATTTCTGCAACAGTTTGTTTCAGTGTCTCGTGTGCACAGCTGCAGCTGTGCTTCATGGTCAGTGATTGGCTGTTTTTAACTTCTTCGTGTCTTAACGATTTACTGCAAATCACGAACATGTGGTATCGCAGTAACCTTATCATGATTGGTGCAGTCAAATAAGAAACGTCTTCCACCAAGACACGCTGCCAATAACAATGAAGCACAGCTGCAGATGTTCAGATGAGGCACTGAAACAAACTACTGCAGAAATATTTTCACCAATAATTGGGGTCCCTAGTAATCAGTAACCGTGAGGGCTTAACGTGCTACTGGTTTGTACAGTTACAATCCAATGGATGAGTCTTGAAATACTGAAGTGAAGTGAGAGATTTTTGGTCAGCGCTTAACATCGAGGTCTTCAGCGCTGGTAAGGAGTGACATGAGGTAAGTATGGAGCAGCGCTGCAATGAGGGGGCAGGGAAAATGGGAGATCCCCGGCACGATTCTTGAAATACAACCAGTGATGATATGATGATATACGTAACTATAATAACGTAATTAGTGGAGCGTGAAATTCGCAGTTTCCTCTGGTAAATTCCTTAATTTTTCTGTCTTATGCATGCAGTGGCCACAACCATTTTTGCGAAAATCTACGGTTGCTTTTAGCTAATTATATTTAATAGTTAGTACATTTACTTTACAGCAATAAGTAATACTGTAACGCATTCTAATAATTGTAATTGATGTTAACAAATGTCTAACAACATAATGACAATGACTCAGTTCTATAAGTCTTGTGACATGCATAGCATTAAAATTTTATAACACCTTAACTGTAAAACCTTGCAACTTCATTTCGATTTAATTAAGAGAGGTGATCGTAAAAACTATTTACCCTCCCCCCTCCCTTTTCACGCTCTCACCACAGAGAATAATACAGCGACTATAGAGAAATTCAAATATAGCGTTATTATTGATTGACAAGCTAGAATTCACTTGTCTACACTCGCCCGATCACACTCCGTAGCGTGTAGGGACCCATGATTTTCGCGAAAATAATTTTGCAACAACTTGTTTTAGTATCTTATATGTACAACTACATGCTTAGTAATTATATGTTTGAACTCCCACACGTCTTAGTGTTCTACCCGCCAATCACAGACGTGTGGTGTCGTAATAACCTTGTTCTGATTGGTGATATCAAATGAAAGACGTCTCTGCGCAACAACACACTGCCAATAACCTTGAAGCACAGCTCCAGGTGTGCACATAAAACACTGAAACAAGTTATTGCAAAATCCTTTCCGCGGAAATCAGGGATCCCTACGTCTGGCCTTGAAATCAAATTGTGCAAAAATCGTTTCACAACAAAATTGTACCTCTACTTGTTGTTAGTATGTTTATAAGGGCCTAAATATTAAATGATTATAAAAGCGTTAATTTTCGAAAGACCAAAAACAGAGTTACGTGGTTTTGCAGTTAACCAGTTAACGCGACGATAGAATGGTATTTTAAATTTTTCTTTAGGTGCGCTGTAATTGTCACAGTAATCATACTGTATGTCGTAAACCTTCTTCCGAAGAAAATCTATTTTTCGGGATTTTATTAAACTCAGCACTAGTTGTCAACTGTGTACGTCGGTTTGAATTTGATGTATTTTATTTAGGTCGTAGTCAATTTTAAAAACTGTGACGTTTTGGATTATTATTTTACCACACAAAAATTTGAGGAACAATTTTCCTAATTTTTGTAAATCTTGGTTCACACTTGTGATAGAGATTATATTAGACATTAGACGCCACGAAGTATGTTAAGAGGTGGTTATTTATGTATTACACAATTACATGATTAGATTCAGTGATTAGTGGTGTAAAGAATTATACATCGACTTGTTCGAATACTTTACGCGCACATATGCCGCTGTTCTTCGTGATCATTGGTAAATAACATGTCTTTGTGCAGACGCATCGCTCTTTGACTATGCCAATGACTAGAGTCCCAGATATATCGCGGGTTCAACGACCAGCAGGCTGGACTGCACGGTCCTGTATACACTGTGTCCTCAGCTATACTTGTTCACTGGCTGCTGCTCCAGTGAGTGAGCATTTGAACATTTGACGATGTACTGCGGGAGGCCAAGAGTGTTTTTAGGCATGTCCGCCATTGGTTCGGAGTCCTCAAGGTCACGTTTAATAAACAATGACCCAATCGAAAATTTTCCAACACATACGTGACTTAGTAATCCAACCTCTCCTCAGTTGAATCGGCGACATTTCCGGGACTCTATACCAATGACGTTACTGAGACATCTTTTGTCTGTGATTATCAGGTATCGAGTAGTACCCCGAGACGCTGAGAGTTGAAAACATCCTATCATTAGGGCCAAGAACATTTTGTGAAAATAATTTGGCCCCAGTTTGTTTCAGTGCCTTACGCGAGCATCTTTAGTTCTGCTTCATAGTCAGTGATTGTGTGTTCAAACATTCACGTGTCGTGAGGTTCCACCCACAAATCACAGACGTGTGGTGTTGCTGTAACAGTATTCTGATCGGCAGAGACAAATGAGGGACGTAAATTCACAACAATAACTAGGGACCCCAATTTCTGGCGCCTTTGTGGGAAGACGTTTCTCGCTTGAATGCACCAACCAGGATAAGGTTACTAGGATTTCACACGTTCGTAATTTGCATTAAAACGGTAAGTCACGAAGAAGTTATAAACAGCCAATCACTGACCTTGGAGCAGACCTACATATGTGCACACGAGGCACTGAAACATGCTGCAGATATATTTTCACCAAAGACTGGTGTCCCTAACCATAAGTCAGAGCTGCGGATATTTACGTAAGACACTGAAACTAACTGGGACATATTTATTTTCGCGAAAAGTTCATGACCCTACCAATAGTGCAGTATTGAATAAACAGTTAGTAGAGATTATGGTTTTTGGCGGAAAAACTAGAATATTTACTGGGTTTCAAGGTACGTTCAACTTATGAAAATATGACAGGCTTTCACTTGAGCGTAGTGCTGTTGCCATATTTGACTGAGCCAATAAGAATCCCGCTTTAGGAATATTTTATACCTATTATTGGTCTGCAGACAGCTACGTTGTGTCAGACGCCTATCACCCACTCGTACATGTCCCAAGAAACCACAGTGTTTTCAATGGTATGTTGACACCAAAAATGTCATCTTTAAAAATTAGACTTTCTTTAATACATTTTTAAAGACAAATGACAGAGGAAATACGTTTGTCGTTTAAAGAGCAGGAAGAAAATATCTGTAACTTCGTCTCTGTCAGTTTGAAGGTGCGAAGAAATGATTTAGCAAGAATGAAAGGTTTGAAGGTGTGTTTGGACGCGGCACGAGCGAGTGCTGAGGGGCGGGAAGGGGCTAGGCTACTTATTACGGCGGCCTGCAAACTACTTGATTGCAGGCTCGGAGCACACAAATTACAAGCCGAGGTCAGGGGTCGGCCCCGGGAATGGTCCGCTCTACTGCAGCGGAATGCAACGAACTGCCAGCTGGTCACAACTACCACCCACACTTCTTAACAGCACCGAGGATAGCAATTTACATCATTGTGTTTCAATTTTTATGTTTGTACAGTATTTTTTTTCTTTTTAAAGGTACAAATTAAAAACAAAATATTGCTATAGTTAAATTATGTATCTATAATGGTTTTTTGCATAATAGCTAGTCAAAGTTAAAAAGATACATGTCACAGTTTTAAGTAAGATAATAGAGCCACTGATTTTTGGTAAAAAGAATATTGTAAAAACAATTTCTTTCAATGTTTTATGTGCACATCTGCAGCTGTACACCATGGTCAGTGATTGGATGCTTTTAACTCTCAGCGTCTCGGCGTTCTACCCACAAATCACAGACGTGTGGTATTGTTGTAACCTTGTTATGTTTGGTGCAGTCAAATGGGTTAGCTGTCACTTGCACCAACGCATTCTGCCAATAACCGCGAAGCACAGCTGCAGATGTGCACATATGACACTGAAACAAATTTCTGCATAATCCTACTCTGAAAATCAGTGGCTCTAACGGTAACATAACCAACTGACTTACCAAACTGGAAACATTCAAACTCACTAAGTCAATAACGATGCCGTAGGTTACAACGGTCATATGTAAAACCACAAAATGGCAATTTTGTATTGTTTAAACTTCTTGCTTTTCTCCCAATTTTAATTTCAAATTTCTGTATTTTTTACGCAAGAATATTTTATTTTATGTTTCTATATATGAGACCTAGTAGCCAACAACAACATTACTCAGTGTGAATTATTTCACTTCGGTATGCCAGTTGGTTTCTTTGCTTTATATAAAAACCTTGACATTATACATTTTGACTTTTACAAGCCATTATACAAAAACTGTGATAGACAAACAAATTTCATCCGAGCAAAATTCAGTCAGAATGTACGTCTAAAAAGAAAAAAAATCCAGTAGGAATAAAAAAATTTAACACGTAATGAAGAAAATTGCTATCCATCTTGTCCTTAACAGTCAAAGTTCAGTATAACACCTTTTTACTAGAGACTGGAAAAATTCGCAGGTTCACTGACCTATAGGCTAGCCTCCAAGAATATATATGCACGCAAGTAGAAAACTGATGTTTATTGGCTGCTCGGTGACACAGTGATACAACATTATTGGTCCTGTATTTGTTGCGTATTTATTATTGGCTCAGCGCTCTCCAGGAGATGGCAAATAACAAATAAGTCAAGGACAATGACGAACTTGTCATAAACAAAAACATGTTTGAAATCTAGCTTGTGCCTAAAATAAACCACGAATTTTTCAGGTCCCTATTTTTTATGTTTCCTGATTTTGCACTTTCCTTATTCTTTTTGCACCTGTTTTCTCTGGTCCTTAGCAAACCTCGCTCAGTTTATATTTCTCTCTTTTTACACTTTCGTTCACTTCACATCTTTTTTTAGCTGGTCACTTGAGTTGTTTGAAAACAGATTTCACTCTATCACTTTGAATGTTTAATGGACAGAGATTTTATTTTTGGTCCTATAATAATAATAATAATAATAATTAGAGACCCGTAAATTTCGCGAATTCATCTGAGAAAACGTTAGATTTATCTCCTATACAGGTTAAATACTTTCGCGATTTGCTCACTGTTACTGAAACTCTTCCTTGAGGACTGTGAACCAATAGCAGACCTGCATGAAAACACTCACTGACTGCCGCGCTACCTTGTCACATGTACAACTGTCCACTCACTGGAGCAGCAGACAATGTACAAGTATCTGAGGACATAGTGTACACAGGACTGTGGAGTTCAGCCTGCTGGTCGTTGAACCCACGACATTTCCGGGTCTATAGTAATAATAATACGGACCTGAAATTTTTTTGTTTTATTTTGGGCTCAAGCAAGAATTTGTCACTTCCCAATTGGTCATCGACTTATTTGTTTCTGTGTCTCACGTGCCCGTGCGCAGTCATTCTTCATAGTCTGATGATTGGAAGTTTTAACTCTCACGTGTCTTGGGGTTCTACCCGCAAAACACTGACGTGTGATGTCGGAGTAACCTTGATCTGACTGGTGCACTCAAACTAGAGACGTGTCTGAACAAAGACACGCTGCCAACAACCATCCATGAAGTAAAGTTGTCGATGTGCACGTAACATGTTGCAACAAAGTGATGCAAAAATATTTTCGCAACAAAATCGTGGCCCTTATCGATACGTAATTTTAGAATTTAAATTTTGATTTAAAAGGCGTATTAGTTCAACAATTTGGTAAGACACGTCCGAAAGGTTAGGTTGGCCAAAATGGGGAGTATGGCTTGACCACAGAATACTGAGGTACGCAGAAGTGAAATAGCCAGAAGAACGACGAACTCAGTCACACACACCAGCAAAGTGGCTTCTACAGCTAGCAACATTGCGAAAACGCCTGCTGCCAATCAGCGTAAGGCGGCTGCCCTGCTAGCCGTCATCCAGGCCAATAGGAAACCTGTAGTAACATGCAGGAGCCAAACATACACGGGGCTTGTATCAACAGTCTCCAGCAGCCAATAAGCAGCGAAGTTCGCCCGTATCAAATGAGCCGCCTATTCTGTATTACTATTTAGTCTGTGGCTTGGCCGGTGTATAACGATCGTCGTGTTTTCATTCATTTTTGAATGCGTTGATAAGAGTGCTACGCTCCCCTGGTAATGATCAGGGGAAACTATCCCCAAAATATCACCAAGACAACGCGACCAAAAACTGTCTCTACCAAGACCTAGAGAGATATTGGACTTTTTTTCTCTCATCAACAATAACATGAAATCTTTGCCTGAGGCAACCAGAAAAAAAATCTAATAACAAAGAAGAACAGACTCTAAACAATATCAAAATTTATTAATCACTTGCAATTTTTAGTACAAAAATATCATAATTATTATACTATCATTGTAACCATTAACTGTTAATGTCATACACAAAATACAACAATAATTTGAAAATCATTAAATTATGGCTTTTCATAAATGCCATACATAAAACAGAATAAAAAAAATTACTTGGCCTCCAAATATTAAATAGTAAATATTACTCTCTGTAAACAGTCTACTTAACATTTAATACTTTGAATGTATGGTCGCACATGGACCAACTCCCAAGTAAAAAACAGTACATTAATTCTGGCTAGTACTTAACTGTGGCACAAACAGCATTTCCGCCCACGAAAACGATTCTGAAAACGTAAAGTCTCCTCTCTCTGAATTAAATCCATAGCCTCCGAGTCCGAGAGTCTCTCAACCAGAATCTCCTCCCTTCTCTCCTTCCATGTCGAAAACTCCGCTATTTATTAAAAATAGTAATCAATCACAGTTCAGACACAATTACATCATTACAACAGTCCTGCCCTCTATGCCCCGCGCCATCTATACGCTTGCAGCGCTATCTACTTTTAAGTGGCGCTATCTACAATAGTCAACATGAGTGCCAACTTTCGAATCCGAAATCCTTGTCTTCAAACCTCTTCGATGACGTCATCTCCTACGACGTGAACAAGCAAACGAATTCGTTCCTCTGCTCAGTTGCCTGCCGTCCGTCGGAGAACACACCAGCACAGCTCGTCGTCAACACCAGGTAAGGTGCATTTTACCCTCCGCGCACAGCAAAACGTTCAGATATATACGATAGTTTTCCTTGAAATAGACCAGGAGCGTCTCAAGAGTATGCATTTGTATTTTTTTTCTAACTACTTAGGTAAGGTACAAAGTTGTGATAAATCTGTTTAATTCAGTTTAAGTTTAAGGTGATTCTTTTATATTTCCACGTACGGTACTTTGCACTCGTTTGCAAGAGCTTTTAGAATGACGGTTGTGGTTCTCTACAAAATACATTAAATAATATGCGACGTAAAAGAAGTATCCTAACTGGCTTTGGATGTGAACGAATTTAATTAGTCAAGTAATTTTTTTTTCTTATCTTTGTAACATCTTCCTGTGGGTTTTACAAACAGTAAAATTTATAGCAGTACACTTTTCTGCACTGCTTTTGTAAGTCTTGCTTCCCTCAGCTGGACTAAAATGCAATTAAGTCCAAAATAAAAAGAGCCCATTCAAAATAAAATTGTAACGTTTTTTGCAATAAACTTCATAAAATATTACGTTATCGTATGTCGATGCCAACCTGCAAAATATTGATAATTTGTCAGCAGTTAAATTTGTTTAGTGTGTGTGGTTGGTACTGATATTTTACTGGGACTAGGCACCCCCACCCCCCCTTCAAAATCAGTCAAGAAATAAGAAAGTCACCGTAATGTGAAAGTGACGTATTTATCTCCCTTATGTACTCTGTGAGCTGAACGAAGGTTTCCGATGATACTTCGCGGGGCACGCACATCTTCTGCTCTCCTCGTTTTGCCTATCCAGCAGTGGGCGGCCTCCCATGTCACTACGTAGAACTTTTCCCAGACGGAAAAAATCACACTCTTCTGTTCGTTTCACGCCAGTGGCAGGCGCCCTTAAAGTTATGTATTCATAGATAGACAAATATTATTCTTGTAATGAAACTGAAGAAGTTCTGTAACATCGGCACGTCAAAACAAAGTTAATCTCTTAACACTGAATGAAACTCTCTCGCTGACCATGTGGGTAATATGGTATAACAGTTGAGAGTAGTTGTCTAGAATTCCTAAGGTCGTAGGCACGAATGCCCGTCAACGCCGAATTTCCGAATATTTTTAGGTTACCATGTGTTACTTCAATAGAGATCTTGAGAAACGATGACATGAAGCAAGCTGCGTGAATTTAAAAAATAGAACGCCAAGAATTTAAGAAAGATTATTTTTATGAAATATATTTTCCAACAGTCCTTCTCCGTAAATTCACGGAAAATTACTTCTAACAGTGAATAAGTTGAGGTACCCATAGGGACCTGAAAAATTCGCTTTTTCTTTTACACACAAGCTAGATTTAAAATACATTTTAGTATGTGTCACTTTCGCCATTGGCCCTTGACATATTTGACACTTCCTAGGGAGCATTGAGCCAATAAATAAAGAATTAACTAAATGCAGGCCTAATCGTTTGGCATCACTGTGTCAGCGGGCAGCCACTCCAGTAGCAACTTTTGGTTAGACAAACGTTGGCTAAACGTCTGCATGCTATGTTGGGCCAAAGGCGGCATGCAACGTTGGCTCAACATTGGTATGTCGCGTGAAACAACGTAGATACAACTTTGATTTTTGGTTGGATTCTTACTAATTTTCTACATTGGCACAACGTAATTGCATTGTTGGAATTAAGTGTGTAATGTACGTAATGCCTACCATGTACCGACACTGGGCCAACGTTTATCTACTAAATACACACAAAATTGACTCTAGAAAAGTTATTCTAAGCATGATTTTCGTAATTATCTTATTTTTATAGTTCTTGTGGGTCACACAAGTTATTAAAATAAATAAATAAAATTTGAACCAGAATCTAGGTAGAGTCGAACTACAACTACAGTCAGAGATTATGTTGCAGTCCGCGTCTAGAAATCCGTCGCCTTACCTAATGGTCTACGCTGTTACGCGTTGAAAAACCGATACACGAAAGACAAATATGTATTTAAAGAAAATGTTTGTATAGTAGAACTTAAAATAACAAAGAAAAACGTGTCTTGTGCTAATGATATGTTTTCTAACACTGCCTGCCATTGTTCAGCCAACCTACGTATCAAAACTTCTCAGTGGTTTGCCTACTGTGGGTTACGCAGCTTTAACCCAACGTAAAGGTGCAAACCTATTGTCAGTGTTGTGTTCACCAACTTGTACCTAATCATTAACCAAGAAATTAAAATTTACGAAAATTCTGTATTTAATATTGTCTTGCGTTGTCTAGTCTAATTGAGTGTTTTTTTAGAAAGAAACACAATTTGTGTCACTGGAGGGAGTCTGTTTACAAACTTGTTGCCAATGTCAACCAACTTCCAAACAAAAGACTTTCCGTGGTTGGCATAATGTGGGTTACGCAATGTAGGACCAAATTGTACTGAAAACAACCTTCACCTAACCTTTTTTATTTTCAACAGTTTGCCAACATGTAACCAACATTTATTGTTTAAAGAATGCAGAATTTTTATACACAGATACACCATCAGTATCAATTTTTTTAATGCAAAGACCATTTGTGTTATTTTTTTATGTAAGATTTCGAATTTTTGATTAACATATGTGTTGTTTGAGCAATATTGATTCCATGTAAAATTATAGTCCTAACATCAACGGTATGATTACCTACTTGCTACCAACTCTCAGCCAACCTACATACAAATCATCTGTGAATGGCTTAATGTGGGCTATGCAACGTTATGCCAACATACCGAAAACTATCAATATCAAACTGTTGGATTTTTAACATTTTTTCCAGCGTAACCAACATTATATATATTTCATAGAATGCAGATTTTAAATATTTACCACCATTATCGTATTTTCTTAAATACAACAAGCATTTGTGTCTTTCTAAATGTACTTCGGATTTTTTATAAAAAATGTGCTGTTTGAGTAATGTTGGTTCAATGTAAGATTACATATCCAACATAAACAGTATGATTACCAACTTGTTACCAACGCTCACATACAAAATATATTTTATAGTTGGCATAATGTAGGTTATGCAACTTTGGACCAACGTAATGGAAACAACCTATTATCCAACAATTGGATTTCCAACATTATTACAATGTATAACCAACAGAACAAAAATTACATAATATTAAATTTGTTTCTAAGTAACCTTATTATGTTATAAAATTGAATGATTGGTTTTGTTGTGTTTTAAAAACGGGATTTTCAACTCTTTGTGTGAAACGTTGGTTTTGCAACGTTAGCCCGATGTAATTATACACACTAAACCCCAAAAGTATGTTAACCAATTTGTGCCAAAATTCAACGCTCAAAATTTTAATAACAGTATTTTAGTCTTCCGAAATGTTCAGACATCTTGTACTGTAATAAAACTATTTTAAGTATGTTGCTAGTTCATTGCAATAGTAATACATTTTCAAACATATTTGCTGGTATACATTACCCCAACGTTGTATTTTTGTTTCTTTTCAAACACAACGTAATGCCAACGGTTCCAACCAATTTCCAACGTTGGCCCAACGTCGGTTGCTACTGGAACAGTGAACAGCTGCTGTCCAGGGTGCTAAGGGGGACATGGGTACATTGTACCCCCCTGATTTCTGTCAGGGGGGTGCAGAGGGGGGATACGGGAAATTTTTGTTTATATATTGGGCCTACTTGTTTGGCAGTTAATTTCATTTATTCATTAAATCATCGCAGAATCAAAATAAATGTTTCTTTGTTATACAGACCAGTTGAAATTTAGTCACAATGCTACGGAAATCACTCCACTTATTTCTCATAACCTTGTTATTCATTTAAATATAACTATGTGCAGGGCTCAGAGAGCCTTTTCCCGAATCCCCGCGGTTCGAACCTTCCGTCCTCGGCCCTATGAATGAATTATATATGACGGGAAGGATTGCGAAGAAGGATCAACTAACCACCTGCTGTTCGTGACGGTTCGAGACATTTGAATAGTTATGTTCTTTTTGTTTGCCGTTACTTTTATTGCTTTCGGGAAATTACATAGCTAAAATAGAATTTTAGTGGGGGCAGTGGGAAAAAAATAAGTTTTCCACTAGAAGGGGAAGGGGTCACGGGATGTACAAAATATTGTTGAAACAACAGTCACTAACATCAGTTTATCGGGAGTCATACTGGCTTACTCTTTTAAGTAGTTTTGCTTGTATTGCACCGAAAATATGCAAGTATGAAGGGATCAATGATAAACACATTATTGTAGGGCTAAAAATATAAAATAGCGTCATTTAGAATTCGCACCATATGATAGGACAATTGCTACAACTTCAGTATCTGCAGGTAATAAATATAAACTTTTTAAATTTTAGTGTAAAGTTCTGTTGTCAGTGAGAGAATTGAACTGTGTAAAACGAGTTAAAACCTAATATCTAATTGTGATGAAAATACATCAAATTGTAACATCAACGGAAACCAGGAGTATTCAGAGAAAACCTACCAACCACAGTAGCGTGGCGATAGATTGCTCAGGCGGACTTCCTTCCACTATGTAGGTCTGGACTCGGTTCACAGCGGTATCGCTCCGGATTATTGCACGTGGGAAATAATGCGGGTTTTGTCAGCTGCGTGTTATTTTGCATAACATATTGTTATATGCCCTTCCTATAATCATAGAGCGGATAGAGCACTACACAACTTTCATGATACTAAACTTGGTTTTGCTAAGCAAAACGTATGAAACGATGTGAACAGATTCATCAGTGCGTGTGTTGTTTCACTTACGTTAGCAAAACGTAGTTATACTGCAATTTTGGTGCTTGAGTAGTTAAACATTTTTAAATACTAGATTATTTCCTTCGGCTATTATATTTAATGACTATACGAATATAAAAATTCAAGCGATATTATGTGATGAAACATAACCCAAAACCACATTTTGCTCACTAACATGCATACTTAGTCCACAATCACCAGCGCAGGGGAAAAGGGAGCATTTTCTTGGTTCTGACAAAATTATACAAATTACTTAAAAGGTGTTTAACTAACACAGAGCAGTTATCTCAGGGTTGGTTAACAAACATTTGCCAAAATAAAACTGACACATGAGCACTGAATTAAAAGTGTACAATAAATACACATATCCAAGTGAGTTAGTCACTCATTATTAAATGCTGTCTGGTGATGGTGACTTCTGACGTAAATTCCGTAGCCTTTAGTTTATGGCATACGTTCCTTAGAGTTTCCTCGAATAGTACCAGGACCCTACGTTAAGGGCATATCCCATGTCGGAAGTTCTAGCTGGGGGTGGTCAGCTTTTGAATATGAAGTCAATACAGGTCTCTTTCAAAACCATTTTAGTATCCTTGTCCTAGTTTGAAGCTATTCAAAAGATACGTCGATTCCTCACCGCCTGCCAAAACTAAACATTCATTTTAGACAGTTTATAGAAACGAGAAATTTCACCCAGAATTCACACTTTACTCGTTGATATCGGTGCTGCATTTTAGAATTTAGAATTTACCTATTTTTTTACATTTAAATTTCAAGTAACTATCAAATACCCATAGTAAAATTCAGTAACACTAGTACAGTTGAGTATCATTATAATATTAGTATAAAAAAAGTTATAATCAGTCAAAGGTACAAATTATCAGAATAGTTTTACGTTTCACAATATACTTTCGTTTCACCCACCATGCCGCTTAGTAGCTTCTCAACATGCCATCGTTTCCACCTCATCGCGTCGACACTACAGACATCAGCAGTAAACAACCACCTAGTCTCCACTTCTACCATTGAATCAGGAATTTGCTCAAGGTACCAAGTCCAAGTGAATAGATTGCTGGGAAACAACAAAAAACTTTTTATAGTGGATCTGGGAGTGAAACAGGTAATCAATAATGGATAAATTGAAAGTATGTGGGTGTGTGTGTGTAGGTGTGTGTGTAAGTGTGTGTGGAATAATATGAAACATAACTGACGTAGGCACACTTTTATATTTAATTTTTTTGAAATTAATAATGTTATTGGAATTTGTAGGGCCTACCTTTTAAAAAATAAGTAGCGTTTTTTCTAACAATGGCACATAAAACATAATGTCTTAAGTATATATTAGTGCAATGTGGGTATATTCTAGTGAAAAACAAATAATATGATTCATAGAAACATATTTTACAAACACGACACCACCCAGTACCTTTTATCCATAAAGCAATTGTATGTATTACACTACCATAGAAAGCATAATGTCATTGGTGTGAATATTGGAACCTTAGTACATGCTAGTGAAAAAACTACTAAGCCACATTAAAAATTATTGTTCAACTACAAACAAAATAATGCGATGTTGGCACAATCATGGACTAGTCCGTTTAACGTATTTCTTGTATAGGACTGGGTTTCTTTTGCAGCTGACAGCCAAGAGAACGCTTTGGAGAGTCGAAATCTCGTATATCCTGAATTTGCTCGAAAAGTGGACTTGGTCTCTTTTTCAAATTCCCGATTCCATTATATTTATACCTCTTAAGAAGCCCTCCTGTTTCGAGCTACTGGCATAAAAAGGTGGCACAACAACAGTATCGCCTCTACAGACATCGATTAGTGTATGCTGTTTTCGTAATTCGCTTTTTTGTATGGGACTTGAGCTGGTCCCCGTAGCGTAGTCGGTTAAACGGTGCAAAAGGTCCTGAGTTAGAATCCTGGCTCGAGCATGGATGTTGTGTTATCCGTTCACCTCATTTCACCCTCATTGGCTCATAAGACCTCGTTATTAAAGTGATGTGAAACTAAACTTTAAACTTAACACTCCTATTGCACTTTAAGCAGTGACCACATCATTGTATTGCTGAAGAGTGTGTTGCAAAGTCCAATGTAAGTCTCAATCAGGCGAAATAGTTTTTTAAGCTACACTCTAATTCTGAATTAATAAATATTCACTTATTCAAGGCGATATATGGAGCAGTTTCTACAAATTGAATCAGTGAGAAACCATTGTGAAATCTGTGACTATTAATTAATTCTAATAAAGAGTGCCAACATTCCACAAATTAATTAGTGAATTTCCACAATTTGTCCAGTAATTTTTCACTGATTCAATAAGTTAAAACTGTTCTTTAAAAACAACTGGAAATAACTGCGAATAATCACTGATTAACTTGTGAGATGTTGGCACTTTTACAGGAAATTAGTGAATATTCACTAATTAAACAGTAACTATTTTCACTTATACAAATTGTTGAGACTTTTCCATCCATCAGCGTGAATCAGAGAATATTCACTAATTCAGATTTAGTGTGTGCGGCAGTATAGAAAATCGTACTTGGTTGCCGTGAGAGGCTCCAAAATCATGCTAATAAAAATCACGGTGCCGTGAAACTATGATAAAGTGCAATTCTGAAGTATTGCTTCTTTTTTAGAATAACACGCTAGGCGCTCATTTATTAGCTGCGAACGAAAAGCCATATTTCTAAGGCGCTGCATCGCAGTTTCCTGGCATGTAGGTGGGTTCCTTTAAGAGTATTGACGTGCAAAATCATTAAATTTTATAAATATTTTTTTTATATTAACGCCTTTACAGAGGAGTTATCGAAAACTGGAGAGTATTAAGACGTAAAGAATGGTTACGAATATACACATTACTACGTTGTTAGATTTTCACTGCCTTTCCTATTCTCAGAACTGGGACAGGCGATAAAAATATGTTCTATTTCTATATGTCCGTCATTGGCTCAAAATAACAAAAGCAGGGAAATTCTGACGTGCTAAGAAGAATTCTTTACACCCTGACATGCCCTAATGATTAATAAATAGGGTCCTGAAAATTTTGCGTTTTCTTTTAGGCTCAATCTAGATTTCAAATATATCTATGTTTGTGTCACTTTTCACCATTGGTCCTCGAATTATTTGATGCCTCCCGGAGAGTGCTGAGCCAATAATAAAGAATCAACTAATTGCAAGCTCATTCATGTGGTAGCACTGTGTCAGCGAACAGCCAACGAACAGCTGCTGTTTGCTTGGATACACAGATATTCTTGGAGGCTAGCCTACATGTCAGTGAACCCACGAATTTTTTCAGTCTCTATTAATAAGGGCTGTGTAAAAAACTAGTTTCAAAAATTTTAAAAATGTTATGCTTTTGCCCACTAATTTGTTCCTTGACAATTTCACCATCCTAGAAGAACAATTGTAAAACTTTAACTCACCTTTAAACAGAAATCGAACGAAATTTGTAATATACTTTTATAAACAGTCCGTGTACCGACTGGGAAAAGTAAGTTAGCCACACTAATGCCGTATGCTACACCACCCTAAAAATACTCTATACAGGTTGAGTCGGGAGGTAAGGTACATGCTTTGAGGGGTGACAGTACTGGTGATTCTGAACAAAATGTTTCTAATAAACGTATGCCCTTTTCTTGACCGTTTCAAAGAAATCGAATGGTAACAACAAGGAACGGAATAAGTGCAGGTGACGGTAAATCACGCTACTGTTATCTTATGTTGTATGTAATTTTGTACATTTACACACGGCGGCGCTCTAAGCATGGTGCAGTTGTTTACCTCAGTCTCAGTCCTACAGTGCTTGCCCTAGTATTGGGAACTACAGTGTTGTTACGTGTACTGCGAATACAGTTCAGTGTAGTTAAAAATGTCACAGGTCTTCACACATGCAGAGTATGCTGACATGAGGTTTGTCTATGGTTTCTCCGATGTGAATTCCAGAGCCTGTTCGTGAGTACGAACGATGATTTCCTCGTCGCAGAGTTCCAGATAGCAGGGTGTTTAGCATGGTGTTTGCAGGATTGCGTGACCGTGGTACCTTTCCCAGCGTAAGTGTTGTATCCGAACGTCCTGTACATAAAGCTCTTAATGACGTTGGGAACATTCCTCAGGTACTAGAACGCAGCCCAACAACTAGCTCGAGACGAATTTCTGCTCAACTTGGCCACCGAGGTCACCTGATCTTACCCCATATGATTATTGTGTGTGTGGGGTTGGGTTAAAAGCGAAGTCTACACGCGCAGGGTGGACACAAGAGATGATCTTCTCGCTCGTATTTACCATGCTTGTGCTCAAGTAATGCAGAGTACTAATGAGCTCAGATCAGCAACATAGCAGCTGTCTATCAGAGCAGCGAAATACATTAAAGTTGGTGGTGGAGTTTTTGAACTTTTTTTTGAAGAACTGTACACAATTAAATAAAACATACGATAACAGTATCGTGAAATACCGTCACTTGCACATTTTCCGTTCATTGTTGTTTTCATTCGGTTTCTCTGAAACGGATAAGAAATGGGCATATGTTTATTAGAAACATTTTGTTCAGAATCACCAGTACTATCACCCCTCAAAGCATGTACCTTTCCTCTCGACTCACCCAGTATTAACAGAATTTCTGGTTGCTTAAGGAAATATGCCTCAATATTTTATTGCATAGTTCATCTCATTCATTTCAGGTACGAAGGCTAAATTCAGACATGACACTGAAAAAAATATTTATTCGTCACTGCAAAATATTTTGTTAAAATGGTCCTTACCAAATTTTTTGTAGTGGTTACAAAAATTTTTTGTAGGCACTGCAAAACTTTATTGGGGACAGCAAAATTTTTTGTGGTCACTACAAAAAAATTTGGTAAGGTCCATTTAAACAAAATATTTTGCAGTGACCAATAAGTATTTTTTTCAGTGGCGTGTTAGTGATGTTCATATGAATTCCGCCTGAGCCACTCAGATACAATAAAGCATACTATTCTTATTTTAATCACTATCATGTAATTCACTTGTATTGCCCATTTAATTCAACTTTGTTAAATTTTGACCTGAGCATATCGTACATCTTGAGGTTTCGCTTGTTGCTTACAATGCCAGTCAAAGATTATGTTTATTAGGTTGTTGTACGAGGTGTTCTGGATCAGAGTTATCTAATGAAAATTTTATTTCATAATAATTAAATAAATACAAAATTAAAACGTTACGTCTTCAAACGTGGCAAAATTTAATGAAGCGTTATGAAATTGACAATACAAATACACAGTAAGTGTATTCCTATAATAGTGTAAGATCTGTAACTGTTTTCTGACAGCTATAAATACAAGCAATACCTGGACACGCAACACACATGCGCATTCTAATTCTAAAGGATATAATCTGGCAGCAACAGGTAGCTATGATTAGTGCTAGGGGTAGCACGGTACAGGAAGTTCGTTTATTGTGTTGGTGTATGTTGAGGTAAATTCAGTTCCTCTGTACAGTACAGAAATTCCAGTCTCCTTTACCCAACACTCAGGAGTCGATTTCTTTAGCAACCGGAATCACAAGTTATGAAAACATTGACTATTACAAACGTTACGTTGTTGGACGTTGCAGCATGGTTTTTGCCTACATCAGCCATTTACATGAAAGCTACAATCCATGACTCGACGGTGCCTGCGAACACAGCTATGATATTCCACAGAATCATCAGCAGTGGTGTGGCGTGGGTGTGTTGTAATGTAATATGTACTTTGCGACGTCTGTACAAATTCATGAGTTGTCTATCGATAGCGGCGAGGCACGAGTGTGATGCAACTTCTTGTTGGCTACTCTCGGATTTGTACAGACGTCGCAAAATACAGTTTTCCGTGCAACACACCCACGCCACGCCACTGACGTCAGGACTGTGGAAGTCAAAGTCGACCTTGCATCCCACTTTAGCTATGAATGAGGAAAACAAATAAAGAGGGACTCCAATTTTCGGAGAAAATATTTCTGCAGCAGTTTGTTTCAGTGTCTCTTGTGCACAGCTGTAGCTCTGATTCATTGTTATTGGCAGCGTGTCTTTGTGGAAATACGTTTCTCATTTGACTGCACCAATCATAATAAGGTTACTGCGATACCACATGTTCGTGATTTGCAGTAAAGTGTTAAGACATGAAACAGTTAAAAACAGCTAATCACTAATAATGAAGCAGAACTGCAGGTGCTGCACACGAGGCACTGAAACAAACTGCTGCAGAAATATTTCCCCCGACAATTGGGCCCCTACTGATAAATAGAGCCACTATTTTTCGCGAAAAGATTTTGCATCAATTGGTTTAAATGTCATATGTGCACATCTGCAGCACTGCTTCATGGTCAGTGACTGGATGTTTTAACTCAAACTTGACTTAAATTACTACTGGCAAATCACAGACGTATGGTGCAGACAAATGAGATACCAGTCTGAACAAAGACACGCTGCCAATAGCCATGTAGAAAGTCTGGCGATGTGCACGTAAGACATTGAACAAAATGGTCCAAATATATTTTCGCGGCGAAATCGTTGCTCTACAAATAAAGCTACAACGCACAACTGATTTTATATTACCGGTTATTTATATTTTGATGATTCTAATTCTGTTGTAGATTGAGGCTTTCTTTTTCATAGTGTTTGTTGGCCTCAGTCATCAACTTACGAAAATATTTGTTAAGTTTATGCGTTCTACCATGGCCGTCTTTAGTAGAAGGCCGAAGTGTTGCATGTGGCAACGCTGCATCGGGGACATGCTGCTTGTCACTTCTCGGCCACCCTAGTCTCTGCAACGTGTATAGATGCAGCTTTAGTGGCGTGTACACGTATACACTGACTAGAGCAGACAATGAGCGACCGGTAGCAATCCTCCGTTGCAGCGTTACCACATTCAAGACTTCGGCCTTCTACTAAAGACGGCCATGGTTCCACAAAAAAACCCATTACGGCCAAAGTTGTATTGTGTTTTTTTCTTCAGTGACACGAAAATGAACGTCAAGAATGTTGAAAGAATTAGACGAACGATGAAGACACAGTGTACTGACATTGTTGTAGAAGGTGCGGCGACACTTTTTGTCTCGCAGTAAAAATTCTTTGCGCATACGGAAATAAAACATGCCAGATTCATAAATATCTTGTGTCTGAAGCTGTCAGTGCCAGAATTTAATTGTAGTAACCTTAAAATACAGATAGAAAAATTGTAAGCACTGCCACTGATTTCCGCTTAAATACGAGTGCGTCATGGACGTACCCAAAGGGGTGGTTTTGGGGATTCAAACTTCCTACGGAATATCAGTTTCTTCAACTAACTATTATATTTTGAATTGCATACGGTATAATTCGGGACCTGAAAAACTTGTGTTTTCTTTTAGGCACAAGCTAGATTTCAAACATATGTATGATGGTGACAAATTTGTAATTGGTCCTTGGCTTATCTGGCACTTTCAATGGAGCGCTGACCCAAAAATGAAAAATCCACTAAAATGCTGGCACAATCGTGTGTGAAATATCACTGTGTCAACGAGCAGCCTATGCACACATATTCTTAGAGGCCAGCCTACAGGTCAATAAACCTGCGATTTTTTCCAGTCTCTAGGTATAACTAGAGCCACGACTTTATGGCGAAAAGATTTTTGCAACATTTGGTTTCAATGCGTCATATGCACATCTGCAGATCTGCTGCATCGTCTGTGATTGGATGATTTTACTCTCACTTGCCTCGGCAAATTACAGACGTACGGAGTCGAAATAATCTTATTCTGACTGGTGCAGTCAAATGAGAAACGTGTCTCGACAAAGACTCGCTGCCAATAACCATGAAACAGAAATGCCGATGTGCTCGCGAGACACTGAAACAAAGTGGGGCAAAACTCTTTTCGCGACAAAATCGTGGCCCTAGGTATAACTAGAGACCGGAAAAATTCTCGGGTTCACTGACCTGTAGGCTAGCTTCCAAGAATATATGTGAAATCGTGCAGACAGCAACTGTTTATTAGCTGCTCGCTGACACAGTCAAATGGACATGTGTTCAGTTGCCGTTTTATCACTGGCTCAGCTACTTCCAGGAAGTGTCGAGTAAGTCAACGGCCAGTTATGATCATGATACAGACCTATAGTTGCTGAAACTCTAGCTTGCTCCTAAAAGAAAACGCGAATTTTTCAAGTCTCTAGGTATAACATGTGTGATACAAAATACAGTGTTAATTAAATACGAAATATCGCATTCAGACGTCAAACAAAGGAAACACTGAAACATTTATGAAATATTAGAGTTAAGAAACTTCTCTGAAAAATATTCATATGTACTGCCCATGAATAGTGTCATAGCCTTCTTTAGTAGAAGGTCGCGGCCCTAGATCTGGCAATCCTACCAGGAAGGATCAATTTAACACTTCTTCTGTCTCGCCAACGGCAGTGGCTTCCCCTGATTCGCCGGTATATAGGACACAATAACGAATCAGGTACAGCCATTGCTTTTGGAGAGCTAAAAGAAGTGTTAAAATGACCCTTCCTGGCAGAGTTGCCAGATCTAAGGCCGCGGCCTTTTACTAAAGACGGCTATGATATTGTTCATAGTTGGTCAAGACATATTAACATTCTAGTTTTTATGATAGTATTAACTCGTTAAGAAGAAAACAATTATATTTTGAAACTCGGATAGAGGAAAGTTTCACAACGTGTATACTCGTCTAAAGAAGTACAATCGGTAAGCTCCAAATTAAAGAACTGTGTTCTTTTTTAAATGCAGCGAGTGTATGTGAGACTATTTTTTACATCTTCCATATCGGAAAATTTTGAAATTTAAAAACATTAAGACATTATTAGGGACCACTGATTTTTTACGAAAAGATTTTTGCAACAACTTGTTTTATTGTCTGACGTACAATTATGAATCTGTGCTTCATGCTTGGTATTTGTATGTTTGAACTCTCACACGTCTTAGTGTTCTATCCGCAAATCACAGACGTGTGGTGTCGCAATAACATTGTTATGTCTGGCGCTGTCACATGAAAGACGTCTCTGCACAACAACACGCTACAAATAACATTGGAGCAGAGCTGTAGTTGAGCACATAAGGCACTGAAACAAGTTGTTGCAAGATTATTTTCGAGAGAATCAAGGCTCCTTAGACATTATACTGATCTTCAAAAATGTGTAAATGTACTTACTAGGGAAGGAGTGTGGGGCAGTTATATTGCACTGCACGGGAAAGGCTTCTGAAACTGTATGGTGTCACCAAGACTGCCATTTTCTTGAATGAATTCCGATTTGAGTACTTCAACGATGCTATTGTGAACGGTAAAACGGAGGTGTACCTAATTACTCTATCACCAACATCTGCAGCACATAAACACGTTTTACGCGTTTACTGTCAGTAGAGCAACGATTTTGTCGCTACAATTTTTCGCATCACTTTGTTTCAGTGCTTCATGTGCACAGCTGCAGCTATGCTTCCTTGTTATTGGCAGCGTGTCTTTGTGGAAATACGTTTCTCATTTGACTGTACCAATCAATATAAGGTTACTGCGTTACGACACGTCTGTGATTTGCAATAAAGCATTAAGACATGAAACAGTTAAAAACAGGCAATCACTGACCATGAAGAATAGCTGCTGCTGCAACATGAGGCACTGAAACTAACTGTTGCAGAAATATTCTCAGTAAAAGTTGTGGTCCCTACCCATTTATTTTGCCGTTGGTAGAGACCTGAAAAATTTGTTTCTTCGTCATCTGGGCAAAAGGTGGAATCCAAACAACTTTAATTTCATGTCCCAATCCCAGTTGGTTCACGGCTAGAGACCCAGAAGTTTCGGGAATTCATTTGAGAAGACGTTAGATTTAAATCACATATACACATTAATTACGTCCATGATTGGATCGCTATTAAAAGTATTCTTCTTAGAGAAATGTGAACCAATACCGGACGTGAATGAAAACACTTACTGACTGCCGTGCTACCTTGTCACATGTAAAACTGTCCACTTACTGGAGCAGCAGACTATGTACAAGTAACTGAGGACATAGTGTACACAGCCTGCTGGTCGTTGAACCAGCGAAATTTCAGTGTCTCTAGCTCGAACATAATTAAGGGTCTAAAAAATGTCTTCTTTTCAGCACAAGCTAAATTTCAAATATCTATAAGTTTCGACATTGGTCCTTGACTTGACAACTCCAGGAGAGGGCTGAGACAACAATAAAGTATCAGCTAAATGCAAACCCAATAATTAAGGCCCCTGTTTTTCGCGAAAAGAAGTTTGCCTCACTTTGTTTCAGTGCCTTACGTGCACGTCTGCAGTTCTGCTTCGTGGTCAGTGATTGAATATTTTAACTCTCTCGAGCCTTGGGATTCTACCGGCAAATCAAGCCGTGAAGTGTTGCAGAAACTTTACTGTAATCAAATAATGTACGGCTCTTCATATAAACAACTGTCAATATAGAGACCTGAAAAATTCGCGTTTTCTTTTAGGAGCAAGCTAGAGTTTCAGCAACTATAGGTCTGTATCACGATCATAACTGGCCGTTGACTTACTCGACACTTCCTGGAAGTAGCTGAGCCAGTGATAAAACGGCAACTGAACACATGCCCATTTGACTGTGTCAGCGAGCACCTAATAAACAGTTGCTGTATGCACGATTTCACATATATTCTTGGAAGCTAGCCTACAGGTCAGTGAACCCGCGAATTTTTCCGGTCTCTAGTCAATAATCATGAAGCAGAACTGCGCTGGCACTGAAACAAAGTTGGGTCAAAATTCTTGTCGCGAGAAACCAGGGTCCGTACCTTCTTGGAGGCTAGTCTACAAGTCAGCGAGCTCGCGAAATTTTTCTGGTTTTGACCACATTGCAACCAGTTTTGAAAGGCATACTTCATTAAGTTTTTGTGAAATACATTATTTTGAGCGATATTTTTTTTCCGCGAAATATCACCTCTCCGCTAAAAGATTTTCGCACCAGCTTGTTTTAATTCTTTCGCGGGCACATCTGCAGCTATGTTTCACGCTCCCTTATTGGATGTTCTAGACTCTCGGTGTCTTGGGCTTCTACCAAAAAGACACATACGTGCGCTGTACCTATAACCGTTTTCTGATTGGCACATTCAATTGAGAGATGCCTCTACCCATAGACAAGCTGCCAATAACAAAGAAGCAGATCTGCTGATGTACACGTAAGTCATTGAAAACAAGTTGCTGCCTCTAAGTATCCATCGAGCTGATGATTTTTGGGGAAATAATTATGCAACATTAAGTTCCAATGTCTTATGCGCATAGCTGCAGCTCTGCTTCAAGGTCAGTGATTGGCTGTTATTAACTCTCAACGTCTTGGGGATCCCGCAAATCGCAGACGTGTGATGTCGCAACAATGTTATTCCCATTGGCAGAGTCGAATGAATAGAGACCAGAAATTGTCGCGGGTTCAACGACCAACAGGCTGGACTGCACAGTCCTGTGTACACTATGTCCTCAGATACTTGTACATTGTCTGCTGCTCCAGTGAGTGGACAGTTGTACATGTGACAAGGTAGCGCGGCAGTCAGTGAGTGTTTTCATGCAGGTCTGCTATTGGCTCACAGTCCTCAAGGAAGAGTTTCAGTAACAATGGCCTATTCACGAAAGTAAACAACGTGTACAGGAGTTTGAAATCTAACGTTTTCACAAATGAAATTGCGAAATTTCCGGGTCTCTACGGATGAACTACTTCTCTTAACAAATACACGCCAACAGCCACGAAGCATAGGTGCAGACGTGAACGTCATGCATTGTTTCAAAATGTTTCACAATTCTTTTCACCAAAAATTTCCAGTTATAACTATCGCTAAAAACTTTTTAATGGATACTTTCTCTTTCTCTCTCTCTCTCTCTCTCTCTCTCTCTCTCTCTCTGTCAGTGCATGTTCGCTGGCGCACGGGCACATGTCTCGTGAAAGCCAGCTACGTTACATGCGCGTCTTGCTGATTCGCCATCGATATCTCGCGCGTAATAAAAGTCTCCACGTGCAACTACCGACTAGACTCGCGCGTGAACCGGTTGCTGCAAATCCTCCGAAGAAATTGATACCCCCACCCCCCTTTATTTTCTCTGCCCATCCCTTCCTCATTCATCAGACATGCGGGAGTTGTACACAGCCTTATAAGAGTAAAATACAGACAAAGAGAGAGAGAAGCTGTCTGCACAAGTTTACGAGCACCTCCTCTGATAGTTTCATTCGCTTCCAATTAGCGCCGGTATACTGCTTCAACTGACTTCTCCCCCCTCCCCCTCCACTAATCAATTACACCTTCCGGAGGGATCACGACCCAGAGCTGTTCTTCCCATGCCGACAACGACTCAATTTCTTTTTCTCGAACGCTTAATGACCTTTTTATCCTCTTACTCATTTTTCACTTTCTTCCTCCCAAACTCATTCACGATTCAGCACTCCTCGTGTTAATTTCTATTAACTATGAAACAAAGAAGTGTTTTTTATAACACTGAAACTACACTTCTTCGTTTAGTTTCAGTACAGCCACTAAACTTTAACTTAATTTTTTTGTTTCGCATAATTAGTATGGTATCCCATTTTTGGTGAAAATATTTCTGCAGCTGTTTGTTTCAGTATCTCATGTGCACAGCAGCAGTTCTGCTTCATGGTCAGTGATTGGTTGTTTTTAACTGTTTCGTGACTTAACGCTTTACTGCAAATCACGAACGTGTGGTATCGCAGTAACCTTGTGTCATAACCTTTGAGATATTTTAAATCTAGCTTGCGTCTTAAGAGTGCGTGGTAGATAAATAATCATTGAAAACATAAATTGATTTGTACGCTTTTTTCGAAGCCACTATGGATAAAATACTCAATGACAATTCTAGATAATGACATTTGCCAACTTTATGAGTAAATATTTATCCAGAATTACTTATTTGTTAAGCGTGATCTCTTGTCTCTTGCGCTGCAGTTAAATGCACGAGGTTCCGGCGTCAGAGATTGTGCCTCAGAAGTTCGTAACAGTGAAAACAAATTTGTTTAAAACGTTGACTGAAACTATTGTCTAGGATTGCTATTGTTAAATTTTCGCAAATTGGCTTCAATAAACATACTGTTATGGATTAATGCTTTTAGCGTTGAATTATGTTCCACGCCGTCTAAAGAAAACGTGATATTTCTAGGTACAAACTGATGCGTGAAATTCGGCGACAATGTATCCCACGACCGAAAATATACCACACATAGAACAAGTGTACATGTGTATTTGAGGCTGTTTTGCATATTAAGAATGGGTGAAATTATTTAAAAGTACGGAATATCTTAAACTGAAGTATAATCTATATGTGGTAATGAATTTAAAATTAGTTACCTCAACCGTTTTAGACACATCCGTTGACTTTCTCTTCCGCAGTATTCCTTAGGTGCCAGATTTGGCTGAATTAGTACAGCACTGTCTGAGATATTAGGTAGTAATGTAAAAATCTTCCATTTTTTCGAATAGTTTTTATTACGAGCTACTTAATAAACCGATAAATTACGGATTTGCTTCTTTTTTTCTACAAACTATAGACTACATACCAGGGACCTGAAAAACTTGCGTGTTCTTTTAGGCACAAGCTAGATTACAAATAACTCTAAGTTTATGTCACTTTCGTCGTTAGTCCTAAACTTAGATAACATCTCCTGGAGAGTGGTGAGCCAATAATAAGGAACCAACTAATTGCAAGCCCAACCACGTAGTATCACTGTTACAGCGAGCAGCCAATGAACAGCTGTTCTGCTTGAGAACACATATTCTTGGATTCTAGCCTACATGTCAGTGAACTCGCGAATTTTTCCAGTTTCTAGTGATAGGTAGAGACTAGAAAAATTCGTTGGTTCGCTAACTTGTAGGCTAGCCTCCAAGAATATATATGTATTCAAGCGGAAAACAGCTGTTTTCACGAAAAAAAAAATATTTCGTTGTAGTCACACAATATCGTGTGGCTATTTACCTGCAATTTATTTATTTTGTGGTCACCACAACAACATTTTGCTGACACCACTAAAATATTGTAGCCACCACAAAATTTTTTTGTGAATACTACACAAAATTTTTGCAACGTTTGTCTTTCAGTGTATTGCTGCTCGCTGACACAATGATACCATGTTATTGGTCCTTTATTTAGTTCCATATTTATTATTGGCATAACACTCTCCAGGGAGTGTCAAATAAGTCATGGCAAACGTGACACAAACTTTAAGATGTTTGAAATCTAGCTTGTACCTAAACGTAACCTGAATATTTTAGGTCCTTTATGACGAGGTGTTTTTGACTTTCAGCGTCTTGGGTTATTCCCGCAGACGTGTGGTAACCTTGACTGGCGCAGTCGAATAACAGCTGTCTCTACTCGCTTCCAATAACAGTGAAGCACAGTTCTCATGTGGGTTCACAAAAATTATAAAATAATTTGTTCCAAATATTTTCGCACATATCAGATGCCCCTAATATTAATGTCTGACTTTTGAACTTTGATCAGTCTCTTTCTAAGAAAATTGTTTTGTAAACGCGGATGCAGCAATTGGCTTTAAGAGTGAAGAATATAGTCACATTCTTGAATTTTTGTATTTTGTATCATAATTTTTCTTTTGGGTAAACTTTTGAAACTTTAACCTAACTACGGAATAGAATACATATTGACAGAGATTAACATACCATATACCTTTGTTTTTCTTTTCTGTTGTCATATATCGAATTGCAGTTAAGAAAGTAATAAGAATTTTCTAACAGCAATATTTACAGTGTCTAAAATTCTAACCGTATGTATACTATTCCGTATTATGTTTAAGTTACAAACATTTACCAGGAAGAAAAGTTATGACAAAATACAAATATTCAAGATGGTGACTACGCTCTGTCTTAAATAAATTTCACCTCCCTTTATTTTTACGTTTTCAAAATTAATCCTTATTTATCTAACAATAATATTTTTTTCCAAGAGTTATATTTCCCGTGTGCACTGTTCTCGCCAGAAAAATTAAACTTTCCATACATTGTGAAAAGTTGTGTGTGGTGTGACAAGATAATCATAAAGAAACACAACCGACTTCACATATATAACATTCTTCTGCAACTGAATACACCCTGCTCGAAGTAAAGTAAAATTAAATCTTTTTTGTTTCGTAAATCTCGCGCAGCGCATCGTCGTAATTGCCATGCAAAAGGAAATGGCAAACTGTAATTTGCTGCTCAGTGGACTGCAAGTTGCTACATTTGCTTCTCACGTAGGTTCTTGACACGTATTCTTAAGTAATATAACGTTTATGCCGCGAATGGGTATAATAAAGAAAACTGGAAAAATTTATTTCAGTGTTGCTAAATTATGGCACATACAATTTAGCCTCGAAACCATTTGCTATTATTATTACCTCTGTTAATATCATGAGATGGCGTTATTTGTAGCAATTTCATGTCTAACGCCTTGTCTTACACTTAACAACGACTGTACAACTAATACATACTCACATGTATAATTACATTTAAAAAAAATATATATGTATATATACAGGGTGAGTCATCAGCTCTGCGACAAACTGTGACAGGATGTTCCTTGCAAAATAACAGTTAGAAAATGTCTGGCAACGAATGCCTGGAAACCACTCCTAAGGGCAGGAAACCCCTGTGAAGATGGGGTTGCAAGTATGGTTTTTATTGAATTTGACGGGAACCATTTGATATTAAGGGATGAAAAT
>PNEQ01107149.1:15498-48335 GCA_003012365.1 Medauroidea extradentata | reverse complement strand
CGTAAGTATTGTGTCAGTCCAAGTTCGATACACAAATTAACATAAAAATAAAAATTAATGGTGTGTATAGATTGGGGCAATTTTTCTCATCAAGACCATTATAAATTTTTTAAATTTTTATGAGTGTTTGTGATGGTCCTCGAAACGCGTCTTTTTTAGTCGGTCCTCGCTTCATACTAAAAACACGTATTGGTGTGTGGTTGTGTGTGTGTGTGTGGGTGTGTGTGTAGGTTCAATAGGCACTGAGCCCGATCTAGTTTCATTTAATACGTAAATACCTATCAATGCTATCGCCCGGCCTCTGAGGCGCGGGTAAAACAAAGAATTGTGTTATGTGTGTTATGTGCTGTGTTATGTTGTGTGTTATGTATTGTGTTATGTTGTGTTATGTGTGTTACGTTCAGGTGCAATAAAGTCATAATTATATATTTATATGAAATAGTGTTAGTTTTGTAGACGATACTTGTGAGTGCAGTTTCCTCTTACGAAACAATTTTAGCTGGCGTAGTTTTCTCATAACGGTGCGTCAAAGTCAAAATTTGCATGTTCTTGTGCCATTCAAATAGTGAAAACCAATAGACTTACGTACGTAAAATAATTCACAGTGAAATAACATACTACGAACTACGTAATAAAACATTTGAAAAATTCCCGCGAACAGTTTTTGTATTTTAGAAAAAAATTGCTGAATTCACAACGTTTTTTCTGTACTTTTGCGATCTATTTTTAAATTCAAAATATTAAGTTGTGTGATTTTTAGATGTTTTATTACATAGCTTATGGGACTTAAGTTCACAGTGAATTATATTGTTTAAGTAGGTCAGTTGGTTTTCATTATTTGCATGGCAGCGTAACAAGCAAGCTTTGACTTTGACACCCCGTTATGAGAAAACTATGAGAGCTAAAATAGTTTTGTAAGAGTAAACTGTACTCACAAGTATCGTCTGCAAAAAGTAACAATATTTCATAAAAATATAAAATTATGATTTTATCGCACTTGAACACCCTTAAGAGCCCTGTACAGCAGGCGCCTTTATGCGCGGGGCGGGAAAACAGCGCGCAGTGTTTTGGTCGTTGACTTTTTCGTATGGGACTTCAAATTGTGACCCTTTTTTTTTGTTTGCGGAAAGTGTAAAGTGAAGTCCACCGCGTGCTTCTCTATTTTTGTTTTGAGATTTTGGTTGGTATTTTTTTACGCGGCAGCTGTTTAGAAAGCCGTTCTTGGCTGTCTTGAGGTGCCCCGAAAACATGTTCCTAAGCACGATATCTTAATTCATAGTTTTAAATGTGTTTTCTTAACAGTACCTATATAAAAATCTCTCTTCTAACTCTCTTCGACACAGTTCAGTTCACCATCTGCACAGGTCTCTTATGGCCGTGTGCTAATTTTTCTACTGTTTTTGAGATAGTAATTTTTTTCCAGCTTAAACGAGAGCAGATATATATCATATCTGTTGGGCAGTTTTGCTTAAAATTAATATTTCCGTAATAGCTTTTTTTACAACACCAGAAATTATACGGTTACGGTTAATAAGTCAAATAACAACAATTTCTTTAATTACAAAATTAGCTAAAATCATAGTAATTGCTGTCTTGAAAAAAAAATTGCTGACATGGTGAATACAGTTATAATCAAAACTAGACAGCAAATTTTATATTTCTGTTCTCGTTAATGTTTAAAGAATATTTATTGAGAAAACAGCTGAAACACAGGATCATGGCTTACGCCCAAGAAACTACGTTAATATAAAAACCGTTTTGACTGATCATCAAAGGGCAGGATTTTCTCGGAAGTCTTGTTTGTAGAATGTTTTAATTTCTTACCGTCATGAGCTTGGCTCCTATTCGGAAGGTTGTAGATTCCAGCACGATCGGCTGCAATGAACTTTTTTATCTTTTTCAAGTGATTTTTCTACCCCTTTTTATTTGAATGCCACTATAGATAGTCATAACAAGTTATGCCGGTACACATGCCGTTATATAATTACCCTGGCTTCAACGGTTTTACGAGAGGAAATCAAGATGTTATCACTTCTACGAAATATCTATCTCGTCAAGCCCGACGCTACTCGTGTACTTCAGGGGCTTTCTAACGTACTTCTTACGATATCTTACGTACAAGTTTCATCATCACGAATATTCGAGTCTCCGGTCTCCTCGCAAGTGGCACAGGTGAATGTACCTGCCTTCATATTCCATATTAGCTAGATATACAAAACTTACAGAAGCAAAGTGGATTAACGGCACTTCTAAGAGTGCATGATATATATACCCAGCGCTAAAACCATGATTTTAGAATTATGGGTTTCTCGAAGCCCATTTGCAGAAATTAAAAAATAATCGAATCAATACTAGATAATAGTTGTTGCCAACTATCTGAGCAAGAATTTTTCTTGGTAACGTATTTCCGAAGATCAATCTCTGACGCCGAAATCTCGTTCATTTAATTGCGGAGCAAGAGTTAACAAAAGCTTCGCTCTAGATAAATGTTTGCTCATAAGGTTGACAAATATAACTATCAAGGATTCTTGTTTTGCAATTTTTCTTTCAAAAAGCGTAGATCTCAATTGTAGAATTCAGTGCTTTTTTATCTACCACGCCCTCTTAAAGAAGGACAGCTGTCAACACAAGAATTTATTAATTTTTGGGAATAAATTGTTTGATTTCGTTATTAAAATCCTGGCTACATATAAGCACTGCGTAAGACCCTGTTGCTTCGTAGGATTAAGGAATAAAATAATAATTACTTAGGACGGTTCCAGATGTCTTAACAAAACTAGCAACTACTTGTAACTACGCAGTTTCTACTTTGACGTAGACAAAGTTTCTGAAACGAAACTAAAACAAGAGTTATATTGAAAAACACATAAATCCAAACTGGCGACACTACTTCTCCATTTATTAGCTCTAGGGTCTCGAGACTCTGGCGTCGCAATTACTAGAGACCAGGAATTTTCACGAGACGAATTTCAAACCTTCTTGTTTCAATAAACGTGCACATCTGCAGCTCTGCTTCATGGTCAGTGATTGGATGTTTCAAATTCTTACGCATCTTGGGTTTTATCCGTTTGCAAATGAGAAACTTGCAGTGTCGCAGTAACTTTGTACTGATTGGTACAGTTAAATGAGAAACGCTGTACAAATCATTACTGTTGATGGACCCTGTTTTTTTGCGAAAAGAATTTTGCCCCAGATTGTTTCAGTGCCTTACTGCCACATCTGCAATTCTACTTCATGGTTATTTGCAGCGTGTCTATGTGAAGAGCCGTATCTCATTTAACTCAGCCAATTACAATAACATTCCCGCATCACCATACATCTGTGATTTGCCAATAGAGTCCGAAGGCTCGTGAGAGTTAAAATATCCAATCAATGACCACGAAGCAGAACTGCAGATGTGTACGTAAGGTTCAGTTTCAGTCGCCATATTGAATTTTATTATTTTTCGCTTTTTTTTTTAATTCTGAGAAGAAAAATGTTAAACCGGCGACTATACCACAAATTATATTTACCTTGAGATACAATACAAGCACGGCAATAGAGCTAGTAATGTATAGTTAGGTCGCAATTTGTCGGGCAAATTATGAATATAAAAAATTTGCTACACGCATTGCTGCGTATTTATATGTTCACAGCTAAATTACAAGGTCTGTACTGTTGCGAAATGTAAATAAAATTAGAGGTATATTCGCATATTTAACATTTTTCTTCTTTGAATTACAAAAAAAGTGAAAAATAATAAAATACAATATGGCGACGGAAACCGAGCCGTAAGGCATCGAAACATAATGAGGCAAAATTCTTTTAGCTAAAAACAAGGGTCCCTACATACTGCCAGTCACTAGCGGCACGAGTATTTCGCTAATTCATCTGGCAACAGCCTAGACTTCTTAGTTCTATACGTGTACGGGCTTAAGCCGAATATCCATTGGCTTCTAAGAATACAAACGTGTAGCACGTGATATCTCCACGACTTGTTTCCGTATTTATAACTGGCTTGCAGTCGTCAAATTTGTGTTAAAACCGCTCTCGTCTAATCACAGAAGAAGGAGTGAAGTATACGTTATTAACGTTCAACCTGACCTAGACTCAATACACGAAATAATCGTGTCTCTAGTAATAACCATGAAACAAATGTACTGATGTCAACGAAGGCATTAAAGCAAGAAGGTACGACATTTTTTGCAAACAAATTTTTTGTAGCTAATAGCTAACCACTGTATTCCGAGGAAGATTTTGTATTGGCCAAACCTCGTCATTGCGTTTTCATTTACAGCTACTGATTGGCGGAAGCTTTCAGCCATACACGTGGACACCTGAATCCTTTAATCCAACAGTTAGTACCAACATTAAAATATAAGTCAAGTGATGTTACGAATAGTCTTTTACATTTATACCTTTTGTAAAATTCTTGTATATTTTTAGTTTTAATTTAGAGCTTGATTTCATCCCCGATACGAGAGACTAGTGATTAGATGTAATGCAAAATCGTGGAAAGGTCTGGTGTTACAATGTTTTCCCAAAACACTGTAGCTTCTTATACATTGAATATTATTTGCAATGAGTGGCGTACTAGAAGTATTATTGCTAGAGCGTGGAAAAATTCTCGGGTTCACTTACCTGTAGGCTAGCCTTCAACAATATATGTTTACTGAAGCAAATAACAGCTGCTCATTAGCGGCTCGCTGTAGGTCTGCATTTAGCTGCTTCTTAGTTATTGGCTCGGCGCCCTGTAAGAGGTGTCAAATAAGTCAAAGGACAAGTGCGAAAGTTACACGATAAAACAGATGCTTGATGTTTAGCTTGTGCCTAAACGAAGGCACGAATTTTCCTGGTCTCTAGCAATTAGCAGCTATAGTGGAGAACCTCAAGAGTGTTTCGTGCCACCTTAGTTTGCAAAACAGTGTAGTTGGCTGCACTTAGTAAACTGGAGGATTGTTATGTAGTTGTTTAAAGGCAATCCTATATATTCAGTAGCTGCCACCAGAGTTATCATTAGTCCAGTCATATGAGGACACATCCGTAACTATAGAAGAACGTCAGATATGAACATGTTATATAGAAGCTTAGCAAACAGTCAACTATTCCCACTATAAACCAGTGTCCCTAATCAGTGCTATAGTCAAATTTGAACGCACGAATAACAATAAAAGAACTTCGGACACGTTTAAACAACATCATTAACTCGCAAACAAAACCGTTTTCTGTCTATGCTAATGATAAATAGCAACACATTTAGTTCCATACAACATCGACCGTCACTAATGTAAATAGAGAAATCACAAGTGATTAGAAATTGAGTGTATACGTAAATAAAATATATATTTACTAAATTAATATTTAGGAAACAATGCATGCCAGTTCTGATTCTAATGCCCGCCTTATTATCCCAACAAATTACCTCTTTCCTAACTCTTTAGTAGCATTATCAAGAAAAGGAAAGTTCTTCGTTTTAATTTATTCTTATAGGTGGGGCAGAGTGGCTAGAGCACTTGACATCCACCAAGGCGATCCGGGTTCGATTACTGACGAAGTCGGTCTCTGGATTTTCGCATGTGGGAATCGTTTCGAACGATGCCGCTGATCGGTGGATTTTCTCGGGGATCCTGTTTCTCCCGCCCCTTAATTCCAGCGCTGCTCCATTCTCACATCATGTCACCTAGATGTTAAGTACTGCAAAAAGTCTTCATTTCACTACACTTTATTCTTAGGTACAGCATCCTGTGACCTCACCCACTGTGTAACAACAGTGATGGGTTAGCCTGCGCAACAACACACATAAAGCCATTCCGTAGTGTGACAAATGTACGTGTTGAGGCCCGCATCACTGAGCACGTGACCAAAGCTTTCAGCAACGTGACCCGCATGTGGTGTGGGTCGTGCTGTGTGATCATTATCTTGCTTAGGAAATACCGTACACACAACTATACTTATTCCTGCAGCCACTCCTAGCGGTAAAGGAAAATTACGATATTGTGACTGCTGAGCATTCACTTTACGTTCGATGTTTCAAGGTACGTCATATTTCAGTTCACTGTTAAGGCGGCCGCCTACCTCACGCTTCAAATGCGTTGCAGCGTGTCCGTAAACAGGTTTTTTTTTCTACGAAAATATTCCACATGTGTCCATGTGCCAACGTACGAAAATAAAACAAACTTCAGACAAGGTCGGAACCTCTTTGTTAAGACGCCACGCTCATTAAAAGCACTGTTTCCAAGCCCTTCAACATGGCTGAAAATGGCATTTTCAGTCTTCCGTATTTGAAAATGTACTAGTCGGATGTATATGAAACTCAGATTGGGGCCTGCATGTAATAATACTATTCATGAGTATAATACAAGAACAAAAAATAATATACATCCACCTTCTTGTAATTTATTAATGTATCAAAAAGGTGTATATTATTCTGCTTTAAAAATCTTTAATACATTACCTGAGGATATCAAGTTTTTGTTTGATGGCAAAGGATATATTTTTAAGAAGGTTTTTAAAAAATATTTATTAAGTAATTTATTTTATTCTTTAAATTAATTCTTAGATTTTTAGTTGTATTGTCAATTTATTAAAAACCATTTGTATATTGATTGTGTTGTTATGTGTATTGATATGTAATGGGGAATGACTTGTTCCATATCCTAGAGTAACTGCTCAAATATAGGATCCACGGAATGTAATAAAAAATAAAAAATAAAAAAAATTAAATAAAAAAAAAAGAATAAAAAAAATAATGAACTTAGTTGCAGACTTCCCACGAATAAAATTATATGGTCACCGCTTAATGTTCCATAGTAAAAACCGTTCGGCGGGAAGCTTGCACGCTAGTTCAGCGCTTGGCTCGTTGAGGCGACGCGGCATTTGATGCGCGCTTCAAGGTCGACCTTACTGCACGCGCGGGTAGGCGGCGCTCTTAAGGTGTTTGACTATCAAGCTTGCCACAACCAAATTTAAATGGGGAATCAGCTTTAAAATAAATTACTTCCCATATTTAAAGAATACCTTTCTCTAAACAAACAGTATGGAAGTAAAATTTCTTGAAAAAAATTTTTGTAGCAAGAATGCCTTCGAACTTTCAACTTTTGATACCTTGTGGTAAAACGTGGATGGTAATTTATGATTCACAAAAATAAGAAAGATTAGCGTTTCCTAATTATAACATGGGCACGCGCCTGTGTTTGTAAGCATATGGGTGACTATGTATAGTAAATACTGCCATTTACATATTTTTGAACTTGATTTTCGGTAAGGCGAGTGATGATTATCGTTTTGAGTTGCTTCCCATATCACTAAAGTTATATTAGTTTTTTTTCTATAACTGTAAATTTGCTAACATTCAAAGGGATATGCTTCAATATTGGACACATATGCATAAATAAGATTTTTAGAAAAGGGGACTGCTGTGTTTTTTCAAAGGAAGGGCTGCAGGTTTTCAGGAATGTACAACTCTTCTGTAGACCAAAGATCATGGACGATCTACTGGCTTACTGAACATATTGTGACCGCTCAGTTAAAAGCGGTACCTGCAGACCAGCGTATCATTGGCTGTAGCATTAACTAGCACACAACTCTGTACAGTTTTCAACAACTGCAGCACTGGCTGAGAACAATCCACCGGCCACCATTGAATATTAACAAATGAAACTAAAACTTACTGTGGGGAATCACGCACGAAATTTTAATTTTGACTTAAGGGATGGAGACAAGATTTATTGGAGATTTATTCTGACCACTTATCGATAGAGACCGGAAAAATTCACGGGTTCACTGACCTTTAGGCTAGCCTGCAAGAATATCTGTGAACCGAAGCAGAAAGCAGATGATCGTTAGCTGTTTACGGTTACAGTTATAAAGGTGTGTATTAGTTTCATTTCCATTATTGGCTCACAGACTTCCAGGAGCTGTCAAATAAGTCAGAGGCCATTGACGAAAGTAACGCAAGCTTACAGTTGATGGAATTCTAACTTCTGCTCAAATGAAAACGCGAATTTTTCATGTCTCTACTTATCGAATTTAATAGATAGCCAAGTGCTGCACATGTCTGCGCGGAATAAATTTACAGAACAGTGTATCAATGGGTCCTTTCTGAACTTGAGGATCTATTTTCCATTTACGGTCGTGCCGATTCCATTCTAATGTCCCGAGAAACTTTCGTGACGCGACCACTTTACTCTTTAACCGGGTCACTCGCGGAAGGCCGAGACGGATATAGCGTGGAAACGACACGTTACACAACACGAAAAGTAACTGTGGTAACATGCGAGGTAATGTTAGTCGGGGTCAAAACACTCGTATTGTAGCTCGCGTAGTAAACAACACATGTACGCCCATTTCTTTGTTTCATTGTCTTTACCTTCTCACATTCTTTCTCCACACCTTGCTCAATCATATCAACACTTCAGTTCTACTCCAAGGCGAGCGAGTCGATAAGGACAGTTTCTGAAGTAGTTTACTGTATTCAATCTCTCAAACCTGCTCTCAGTAATCATTCGCCTGCTATTCTTTCAAGCGATATTTTGTAGTATACAGTACACAAACTCAGTTCTTAGAACCATGCTCGAGTTTTTTCTCCCTTGTCTTTTACGTAATGACCCACTATTATATGTATTATTATTTACAGTGCCAGTCCTTAAATAACACAGTCGCTGTGTTAGTTAGGTAAGGTGCTAAAAACAAGCACCAGTTTTAAGACAAGTAAATTACTACCTTGTCCGAACGGACAGCGAAAATTCGTTTACGCTTGATGACTATGAATTCATGAATATATGACAAGGGTTTCTTGTAAAGTAATTTAGACTTGTAGTGTAGAAAATGTTAAATGCCTACTTTGGTGTCTCGCAAACAAATGAGCAAAAAATTTAAACACACCTACCGTTGACTCTTGTGAGTTCGAAGATACGTAATTAGTGACCACATACGTGTATTAAATAATTAACTAGATAAAAATAACCACTAGAAATTACACAACTAAATATTTCGTGACAAAAATTATTATTACATGTAACAAAATAATACGCATAAAGTAACTGAAAATTTTAAACAATAAAATACAAATAAGCCACAAGAAACAGCCGCAAAAATTCTAATAAATCAATAAATTATTTAAATGATGGCTAATTTGTCATGCGCAAGCTCATTAGTTGTTATAAATACTTTAAAACGAGAGGAACATAATTTTTTCGAAATGAGAACTCTATATAATGATTTGTAACTGTTCATAAATAATTTTGTACAAATTTGTTTTGCTTCAGATAACAAAATTGATTCAAATTTTGTAGCAAGACAATATGCGTGTTTGGCTGAACAAAATGAACTCGTAAAGCCCATGTGCTTTGCAAGCCCAATCGTTTAGAAAATAGCCTCCAGGATTAAAAAACTAATTAAGTTAAATATTGACTCGCGTTAACAACGTATCTATAAAACCAAAATATGCAGGCCCAAATAAATCAAACATTACAAACAACATAAATATTAAAATAAAAATGTATTGAATTTACAAATTGTTATGTGCCGTGTGCAAAATGCCTTAGAAAATATTTAAATTAATTTTATGATGTGGAATTTAAAATGACGTTATCAAAGTTTATAAAACGAATGTAACATTGTGCTGAATCCCAAGCAAACACGAGACCTAGACGTAATCAACATTTTATTACTACTACAATTGAGATTTACCTTTTTATGAATTGGGAAAAGCAATGCGCTTAATGTACGATTTTTTTTTTAATTCTGTAACAACAAGAAAATGATATTATGTTAAGCACAACTTAAATTTCGACGCAGTTTAGCTAAAAAAAAAAAAAGGATCATAATTTGGAGCCTATAAGTGATATTGTTCGTGCAAATTACAAAATACGTATTGGAAAACTTATTTTAATGTAAGAATGTCGTACTTTGAGCAGCATACAGTAGATTATGTGAAGGGAAGAGATTTCGGTCAGCACTCAACATTGAGGTCTATAGCGCTTGTGATGGCTGACATGATGTGAGTATAGAGCAGCTCCGGAATGAAGGGGCGAGGGAAGTGGGACATCTCCGAGAAAACACGACGAGCAGCGGCACCGTCCGGCACGATTCCCACATGCGAAAATCCGGAAATCGGCCCCACAGGGGATCGAACCCGGATCGCCTTGGTGGGAGGCGACAGGTCTGACCCGCCGACCAACGCGGGCCCTCAGTAGTTTACGTAAAGTTGTAGTAACAAACAATCGACGGCTATAGCTTTGTTAAGTATTATAGTTATTTCAAATTCACTTTTCTTATCAAATAATAGACGCTTATGTCAAACGATACAAATTCCTCACTAAGAATTTGGTAGTACTTTTCATATTGCTTTGCAAATTTCGAACATATTCGTGGGAAATTTTTTTCCAAATACCTGTATCACTCAGATAATACTTATTAAAAACCTAATTTTATAAATGTGATTGTCTAGTATATTTTAGTCACTGATATAAATAATGAATTTTAACAGCTAATTTTTTTTATAATTAGGTGCACATATTTAATGGAAGTGCATCGACCCTTGCGAAGAATTTAATAAACGACCACTGAAGCAGACATCACCTACCATCAAAAGAAATAATCATGACAAGGGATTTTAACATTTCCTTTCTGACTCTGGAAAACCTCTACCAGATGAAAGATTTCATCTAGAAATTTTTAAGCAGCTCCCGGTTCTGGTGTGGTTTTGAAAGAGTTGTGGCGACACGCATAAGGATTGGCCGATAGAGCATTACACCCTTCACAAAGAATAAAATAGGCCTACCGGAGTTCTTCCACGGCTATTGAAAGTTTCAATAGCTCTTTGATTTCATACAGCATAGTTAAAACAGTAACTAAAAATGCTGTAAGTTAGTACTGAAAATTTCAGAATAAATATGTGATGGCGTGAATGTAATTGTGATGACAAGATTACAGTAAACATCACTTTAACAATAAATATTTGTTTTATAATTTAGTTAAAAGAATATCTGTTGTATATGAAGTGAATCAAAATAATTTTGTTTAGTAATCTTGGGAGTATTAAATAATTTACTGTTTGCAGTGAATTATATATGTTTAATGAGATACTCAAAATATTTTTAGGACCTTTATATGTATCGTAACAGGCGACGTAAAACGTCGAAAAATATTAAATCACCAAGATACTTATTACAGTTTTAGTTTTGCTTCATTTATCATCTATCATCTTGAAAATTATTGAAGGGAGCATAGCTCAGAGGACAACGACATTAATCACGGGTGAAATGATGTGGAAAGAGTGACAAAAACGAACAACCGGTGCACGCCCAGAATTCAGCTATAGGACCGGCCAGTTAGTCTGGAATCTGTCAGGCGTGAACATATGTCACGACCGGTTTGAACAAGTCCTCCTCCCGTGTTACTTAAAAATGCAGCTGGAAGACAGATGTAACTCGTGATTCGGAGAGCTGGGGGCGTTAAAATTCTCCTAGTTACGGTGCCTCATTTGCCATACGCGAGACGCTCCGACACAAATCATGGCGGGCCAAACCACCTCTTATATATAGTTCTGAAGTTGACTTATTTAAACATGCTGGTACTTTCCTGCAGAGATAATTACTTTTATTGTTAACTAATATAAGGTAATAAACAAATAGCATACTTAACAATTTATTGTCCCAATAGCGAACCCGGATCTCTGTGGTCAGAAAACCTTGACCAAGAAGGTCACCTCAGTTATTTGGTTAAGGGGTATCAGTACCTGACATCTTCAAATTCTTCAATTTTCACTATGAGTTCTATACAATAAGATTTATCAAAATTTTCTTTCTGACATGGCACAGATATTACCTTCTTAAGTGTTATTAAATTGTCACACCTTCAATTACATTTCTTAGTTTTTGACTAGCAACCTTCTGGAATCTGGAGGAAGAAAGTAATTTTTCCTACAGATGGTCACAGGTTAAACAATACTAGTCGAGCAATTCCAACTGCATTCATGTAATAAACCATTCCCCCTTGCCTTGTCGAAACAAAATTCACTATAGATTACTTAGGGGCCAAACTAAATGCAGAAATTCCATTACTCCTAAATTGCGGGTACTAACATTCCTTAAACTCCTCTTTAAAAATCTTACGTTTTCACGCTCTCCCTGTCAGAGATAATAAAAGTATAATGGTACACAACCCCTTATTTTAGGATTAGGAAGTGCTTTCTATGTGTGCTTGTGAAGGTATGGGTCGTGATCTTTACTGCGAAAGGTCATAGGTAACGTCCGTTATGGTGGAACCAAATGAACATGGTTTCCCTCTTCTTCTTACCTAAAATGTGTATGTGTGTTATTATATAAATGTAAAATATTTATAATTAATTTTAATTTTGCATTAGTTGTTGAATATGATACGCAAACTTTATAACAAATTATAATTTAATATGCCAGAAATTTTGAAGTTACAGATTTATCCTGGCTTCACTTCGACTTGCTACTACTGCATTTGATTTGATTATTTTAGTATCCACGGTTGACTTGGCACGAAAAAAAAAAATTGAATGCATAGGTGGGTATATTTTAACCAAACGTAAATATTGCAGCGAAACATGGCAGAAAGTTTCAAGCTTAGCCGTAGTTGTTTATACACACACTAATGTATTAACAGGCAATGTTACAATGAAGCACAGTTTTAAAAAATCTAAGGCTATTTTTAATTTTATCTTATGCACGCCATGGTAGCTATTAACATACGGATTTTTTTTAAAACTATGTACATTACGAAGGAAATGTATCCTTAAACTATCAAAACAAAAGAACGTGGCGCCCAATAATTCAACACGTTTAATTAATTATCATTTTATAATTAATGTTGCTTGATAAACCAGAACCATTATTTCAACTGCTGAAATATTCCGTTCAGAGTTCTCTTTAATTTATTATGCAACAGATTACATTAAATATAACTTTCAACGAGTATGCCTTGTCCGTCGAAATAATTCCATAGATTTAAGGGACTCCCCCTGTTTACTGAAATAAAATGTTTCGCAAAATGGGAAACGATAGTTTTGGGGAGGAGGTTATATTCCTGGAATGATGAAAATAAACTCTGTGTGCCGTTGATATTAAATAGTCTGCGAGCTAAGGCATCACTCATTATAAGACGAGATGTAAGGACAGATAGTAGTTATCATCTGCTCTCCTATGGCCCAACCAGAACATCCAATAGTTTTCATGTAACTTAGGACTGAATGTCCAGCTATATTTATCCGCTATGTGCTCGAAATAACTCCCAAAATCTCGGCTGAGTGTTACGAGCGCCTGACAGACAGGCCACCCGCTAGATTTTGCAGGTTTTAGGGTGGCTGGTGTCAAGGCGGAAATCAATGCAATGTGTGCAGCACATACAGAATGTTCCTATCAAGCTCAGGGCCGCCAATTTACAGCCGGGTAACATTTTTTTTACTCTTTACTCTATCCATTCTAAGGTTACAGTCAATTCATTCAAGTGAATGATGTGACATCTCACTGTCTCTTTCATGACCCTGATTTTATTTTAATTATTTTATTTGCTAGACACCCTGGCCTAATATTGTTTTACTGTAACACATTTTATTGTAACTGGAATTTAGTATGTTCGGCTTAAATAATCACATTGTTTTGATAGTGCACTTCGTGCACCAAATTTGTCAGCCAGCCAAGTGTTTTACTCGACTAATACTTCCTCTAAGACAGGAAACAGTGCGTGTATTTAGTTTTTTGTTTATTTTCTTTCAAAAAGTTCTAAGCAAAGCTCTAGACTGAATGGACGTGTAGTGGATGGACCTCTTCAAGATTTGAAGATTATTTCTCCGTGACGTCTACAAGAAACATCGATACGCCACAGAGGAGCGTCCTGGAGCTCTATTTCCAAGAGGGAATTAGTTTTGTGTTATACCGAAGTCAGTAAGAAGTCGTTTTATGGTATGTAGAAAGCCTGTATTAATCATCATGGTGTCATATATATATATATATATATATATATATATATATATATATATATATATATATATATATATATATCACCACTAGTCAAGCTACCATCATCCCGCTGCATCTTAGAATATTCCGTTAAGTCTGCTGGACTATATTATACACCCACTAAAAGACCATACTCACCGCTGAACTTTTGCCGAAAACATTAATAACTAACACCTCAAAATTAAAGGAAATTAATTTGATGTTTACTTGGCTGGTTATTTTCTTAGTAATTACTGCTTGTGTTTCAAATTTTATTTTTTTTAAACAAACATTAACTAAGCATACATTAAAATCCATAGCAAACAATTGTTGACATTGGTTCTATTTTATTTTATTTTATGAAGTGTTCAGGCACCCAATACTCTTACGTTAACATATTTTAATTGTTGTTGGTGCCAGCAGACTTGTACTAGCATGGAATAATGTTACCTATACTTGTATTTTGGAATTCACACACACGTCGGGTACATGTTATCCACAGTATTGATAACTTACGTGTACCGGCGTTATTTACGTGGTGCCTGTGAGAAGCCAGACACTACAATGACAGTAAAATTGTTTGCACAGCATAAATTTCATTTGAAATATTTGAAAATACAAGGTAACTGTGTTACGGTACAAACATAATGTGAGAAATGAAAATGTAATTAAATTGCTATGATTTACTTAATTAGCAATTTTTATTTATGCTGCAACCTTAGAGTGGACAGAGTATAGTACACCACTCATAGAGCTGCAAAACATAGAAAGTTTTGCTAGTAAGTTAATTTTTTCCTCAAGATTTTCAGACGCGACTATTTTTACACTGAAAGAGAGAGAGAGAGAGCTAGATACAGAAGATATTTCCTTATGTCGTAAACTACAGTAATAATTCGTGTATTGTTAATAACTTTTATTATCTTTCTAATGCCGTGCACTTTAATTTACACTTTTCTGCGACTTAAGTAAGTTTTTGTAAACAGCTCAGTTACCGACACTGTATATGCTCTCTAAGATTCCCGTTTGTAGTTGGTAATTTCGTTTTGAATCACTATCTGTGAGATTCTGTGAAAGGTGACATGAAGGGCCGTCCGCACAGCCAACAACTTAGTTCTTGTATTTATTGTACTTGTACGGCTAGATGGCAACTGTAATGTATACAGAAATTAACACAAGATGTACTTTTAATAAATAATTTTTTATGTGAGAAAATTCATCCAGAAACGTTCCAAAGGAGCACATTTACGAGTATAACTCATCATTGTTCATTGTCGTCACTTAAAACAACATGGTCACAATAATTCAATGTTCCATAGTGACTCGCCGTCAAAACTACGGAAAAAGTATACAGAATTTGGCTCTTAGAAGTCACAAAGCCACAAGCCCTTTAATATGCTTAACACCCTTACACTTTCAAACATTATATTGCCTTGATACGATGGCGATGAAAGGTGTAGGGTGTATTTTTTTTTAATTGGAAATAATTAAAAGTTTTTAGACCTCTCATAAATAATAATTTAACAAAAGCACCAAAATTGTTACCAGATAAATTTTAATAAATTTGCCAGGATAATGTTGATGACTAACATTTCATATAGGTCAAAAACCTTAGTTCAGTATTTTCTATTTTTCTTTTATTTTCAATAATTAGTAATTTAAATCATATGAATGCATCTAACTAGTTTCTTTTACATTCTATACTTGAATATGTAATAGTTTATTTTAGAGGGTTTATTTACGTCCCCAGTATGTATGCGTGCCCGTCCTGGGATTCAACCCCAGAACCACTTCCATCGTAGGCCGGCATGTTACTAACCACGCCACGGAAGCCGACGAATTGAGTTAGTTTGGTGGATTTAATTTCAGATATTAAACACTATTACCCTCAATAGATTACCTGAGTGGTTATCTAGTTGTCCTAATACTATACCAGTTCCCTGGTTCAATCCACGAACTCACTGAGAATCCGCACTTGAGTAATGGTGAGTAGGGTTTTCTCGGAAAGCTCCGTTTTTCTGCATCTTATTCGTTCCGTCGCCACTCCAGCATTATGTTATCTCGTACAATATTCAGGGTTACTGGAAAGATGGGCATGACTCTTGGATTGAAGAGATTTTCATTTTCGACAGACTGCTATGTATAATTTAAGACTATTTGCACGAAAAAAACATTATTTAATTTTTATGTTTGCATCAAAACACAGTTCAACTTATAGACATTATAACTACCACTGACATTAAATTTTTCTTCTAAAAATATACATCCTATAGTTTTTTTTGCAAAATTACATGTCAAAATCACTATAATATTGTTTTGGCAACTCGTCCTAAGTAAAAAATAATTCAAGCTAAAGAACTATTTTAGAAAATTGTGGAAATGAACATAATTTTTCGTATGATAATATTTTTAAAAAGGCAAGCAGTTTCACAATAGCGCTAGTGGAGTTGTCATATAAACGTTATGGCTCTTTTTTTCTGTTTTGTTCTGTTATTTATAACATTTACATTTTGCATTGGACTCGTTCCGAAAAGAAAAAAAATAATAATTTGACGCATTGCATCATGTCAAATGATATTATAAAACAATCATTGGAGGCACTGTGGATAACTTGAACGACATATAGTTAACAACACCCTTGTGGGGAAACCTCGTAACTCCATTATTTTCGATTAGCCTATGGGTATTGTTTCATTCCAACAAAACTTTTCAACCACGAATATCACGTCCCTTCAGATGTGATCAAAAATCTTTGAACAGAAATATAAATAACTTGTAACTAAATTGTTGTGTTGCAAAAATAATAACGTGTTTTATCTGTCCTGTAAAATTGTTGAATTTGGAGTTAAAACGTTAAATCTGAAAAGGTAGAAGTAACTGAGGCCACTTGGGATCGCAGGATTAGGGCGTGTGACGCTCCAACGAAGTCGCCTCCGCGCGTTGAGAATCCCGGCGCACAGCCACTGTCGTCACGTGGGAAGAGTGTGGATTGTGATAGGCGGGGCTATTTAACTACGCATAATGACGGGCGTGCCTTATTGTGTGCAGGCTGACGTTATAAGAACAGTCAGGGGCAAATTAAATCCACGTTATGAGCAGTACGCAAAAAAAAAAACACATTATAGAGTTACATAGGCCAGAACACGAAAGAAGCTTATCACGTTGTTTTACACTAATGCTACTTTTCAAGCTGTTGATTGGTGCAACAAAAATAGGATCAACGATTCATACGTCGCTTGTGCAAGTGCGAAACACTGTGACTGCGTGTCACATTAAAAATTCCTAAATTATTAAACATTTTGCATGAATGTAAGCTTAACATAAAATCTTAAAACGTGAAAGAGCTGGCGGCATAACATTTTCCCGATAATGGTTTGAGCACTTTGCGTTAATTCCCGGATATCACTCAACAACTTTCATCCTCTACACTTGAATTTGAGCAAAATTTACAAGTCACGTCTCATTAGATTTGCTAATGGATGACGTGAAGTACAACCTTGCAGTGACCTTGGACAGCGGCAATTCGACGTTACCGGCACGGAAGACGAAGTGTTGCGCGTCATATTTGGTCTCATGACACTACGGCCCACAAATATGTACTCTTTTCAACGAAGCTACTGCTGTGAATTTTCTTATTAAATTAGTGCCTAAAATAAGGAGCATACTATCAGGCGTACTATTCTGCACCTCCTTCCTTCTCCCATTGGGCCGCGGTAGGAGCTCTAGCTAGAGCAGTCGCCTCCCATCAAGACGATCCAGATTCGATTGCTGACGGGGTCGGTTCCTTGGATTTATCACGTGTGATGGGAATTGTGCCGGACTATGCCACTGGTCGGCGGGTCTTCAAAGGGATCTAGGGTTTCCCCCGCCCTCTCATTCCGGCTCTGCTCCATACTATCATAACGTCACCCATTACCAGCGCTAAAGACCAATATGTTAAGTGCTGGCCAAAATTTCTTCGCTCAATCAATCAGTCCTTCTCCCATTTACTTTAACAGTTTGGTTAGCCTATGTTGTTAACCTTGTGTTATATGCTATAATTGAATTTAGTTTAGCAGTTTCTAAATTTAAAAAAAAAATTGCGTCGATTAGGTATTTTGTTAAGTTGGGAAGCTACAGTAAAAATTAATGCATAGTGGCAACTCTCACACTTTCGCGGAACGGTTAGCTTGATAGTACGAGCCATCTTTTGTCTCTGTTCTTATTAAACATCAACAAGATACTATAGAGTCGAAATTTTGGTCGTAAGAAAAAAAAGCGTCACTTATGTTATCAATTTAATAAATACTGCAGAAATAAGGTTTTCTATACGCAAACTTTATACAGCAGTGCAGTAAAATACAGGATGATGCAAAACGAAGTGTGTAAATTCAGCATGGCAATAGCTTAAGAGAGGCTAGGTAATTTGCTTCTCGTTGGTGCAAACAACTCCAAACGTTTTCAACATAATTCTTAGAAACAATTCAAAACTAAGAGCAGTTATTCGTTTCACAATCATAGTAATAAATCTTTCGTTTGCTTCGCTTAGTTCGGTTTATTTTCATAATAAAATTGGCGAAACTTCTGGTACCAAAATCTGTGTGCCACAAAAAAAATTAGGAACGAATTGTGATATATTTGTGTTAAAGAAATCTATAAATTCTTCGAGATGAAAACTTTATTGCTTAAAAAAATATATTTCCAAAATCACTGCTAACGACCGGACGTGACATTAAGAAAAGGTAATTCGAAAACGTGACCTTTGGGTGTCAGCCGTTCGAGGTCAAAGATGATCCGACATTTCGGCTTGCATTGCAGCTGGAATTTTTAGGGTGAGAGAATCTACTGACACGTGGTTATTTCACTAGCCCTGATACATCCTGGAATGGCATTGCGGTAATCCTGAATGGTTGATAGTGTTGGCCAATCAGAGGCCTTACCTGAGACTGCTTTCTGAGTGGTTGGTGTTGTGAACCAGCAATAGGATTCTTTGCTGTTCAGTCAAATTAGAAAATGTGTTTAAAATTTGTCTGTAAATTGAGTTATAGTTTGAGTAAAGCTACCTTGAAAATCTAATTCAAAATTTATTTTCTGTAAATAAAATCAAAACACTGTACGTTCGTTCATTGTTTTGACAATATTCATAGTGTAGTTTTTTAATATAATGTATTTTATTTTGTATTATAGTAAATTATATTTCACAGTCGATTTTAAGGTGAAATTTCTCCCACTATAGTTATCTTTACTGAAAAATTACAATATTCCTTATTGACTTACATTTTCATACGCCAATAGCTAGGGCCCAGTAGTTTTCGCGAAAAGATTTTTGCACCACTTTGTTTCATTGCCTCACGTGCGCACCTGCATCTCTGCTTTGTGGTCAGTGATTGGATGCCTTATCATACAATGTCTGGAGGTTAAACCCGCAAATCGCAGACGTGTTGTGTCACAGTTATTCATGTACTGATTGGCACAGTCAAATGAAAAATAACTGCACAAAAACACTCTGCCAATAATTATTAATTTGAGCTGCAGGTGTGCACGTAAGACACTGAAACAAAGTGAGGCAAAATTCTTTTCGCGAAAACTACCGCGCCCTACATATAGCTTATTCACAAAAAATTAACTCACAAAATCCTTAGTCCCCTTGTATGTACAACTTGAATGCAAATAGTTGTAATATAAAAAGGAAACGTTCGGTGATAAAGGCGTGCCCTAGAAATCATAAAAAAAAAATTAATGGATATATTGTTGAACATACTTTCGATTGGAATTAATTGCATTTTTTGCTTACTGCTAGAGACAAAATCATACGTTTAGATTAATATTGCACACATCATTAGATCACAGAAAGTGCGTCTGGTACTATTTAAAAACTGTATTAGCTTAATCTATATCCATTAAGCGTCGAAGAATGTAATTCAGCTAGTTGTACGTTTACGTTGCGGCATCAATGCATATCAAATTGTTGCTGGATTTGTCGGCAAAATTTGTAGATATCTTAACAAACTTCGTATAACAAAGTGTGAATCGTTTAGGGAAACCTATCACTCCATAAGCGAACAACATACAACTATGAAGCTTTCGGAACAAAAGTCGATTTGTAAGTCTAATGAATATTTGTAGTTTTATAAATTGTTCAGTCTACCAAATATTTTAACATCACTTCAAAAATGTTTTTGTATGTAGGCCTATGTTTGGTTGAGAGCGAGCACAAATGTAAATTGTTTAATTTCTTAAGTAGGAATATTTGAATATATTTATGATAATGATTTACGTTTCGATTATAAAGCTTCACCATTCCCTCCCACAGAAACAGATGAAGAGCTTTTATTCATATTCCCCCCCCCCCCTTGATATTTCTACGACGAACTTTGCATCATAGAAATCCAAGCAAAAGAGTCTGTTTATGAATTTTCAGTATATTGATTGAAGATTCAGTGCAGAACAGATGAACCACTGAAGGTAAAATTTTACACAGTTCAAAAAGGAAATAAAAGTTTCTCCAAAGCAAAGTTACACGTAAAGAATATCCTCTGTTTTATATGCAATAGGATGATGAATACTTTCGTGATTGAATTTTAATGATAATACCTACAATCTGTGTTTTACGTGGAGTGACACAGCATACAAAATTAATGAGTCTCTTTAATTTCCATGTCCGAACATGTGTATGACGTTCTAGCTGAAAAAAAAAAATATTCACAACAACTTTAAATTGGTTTCGTATAAAGGAGGTGGTGGTGAGTAGGTTTTACGGTTCTTTTACAACGAGTTCTTGAGAGCCCATGAGAGTGAAGTATGGTGAAGGGAGAACACAACACCAATACCAGAGTCAGGATTCGAACCCTGAACATTTCGCACCATATACCGGTGCCCAAACCAACTACGTTACGGAAGCCGGCTTCGTGTAATAGACAAGGTTTTACTTAAGTATTTATAAGAAACCCGAAATACAATATTATCTATGACTGCTCTAAAATGAATTAAGAGAAATAGAAAAAAACGTGGTAATTATTACCCCTGCAAATAATTTCTGCTCAGAGATAACACAAAGTTACTGACGGAGTGAGGAGGTGAGGGTGAGGATGTTGGGCTTTGTGACTGAAGTAGCAGGAGACCAACCGCTTAATTTATACACAAAAAAAGTTGTTTGTTACCATAGAACCACGTATATTATGGCTGAGCGTGTTCCAGCCAACCTAATTTCTCAAAACACCTACATGGACAGCTGACCGCACTCAGAAACTTCTACACCATATTGCTACGCAAATACACAAAGTGAGCTTGATCTCAGTATAGCATGAATTGCTCATCTGTATTTTTTTTCTCAGCTATGGCTTATGCCAGTATACACACATTGGATTACACAGCACAAACGGCACTGATGCCGTTGCATTCAACTAATTCGATTGTCACTGTAGGAGGTTCGAGACAAGGTGAGGACTTTTGAAGACCGTTTTGTCTAGAATAATCATTAAAAATTATTATTTGTATAGAAATCAGACGTGAACTTTAAAGTATGGTACAATTTACACACTTGATTATAAATTAGGATTAAAAAGTGGCAGAAATGTACAAATTATCTTAAAAAGTAAAAGTAACTATGAGGTTTGAAAAGAACTCACTTATCCCGAAGCACCTGCGCCAGCTCATTGAATAAACATTCAATAATATTTTACTGAATAATTTCATTGATTCCGTTTACGAGTGCAGTGCTTCGATTTTCCTGAAAATATATGATAAACGTTTATACACATCAAAGAACTTTGTGGGAATTAAGAAAAGTGTATATAAATTACGTTAAAAAAGCGAAGAAAGTAAATTCCTATGTAGCAGTATTTTTTAAGCTCAAAGCAAAATAACTTTTTTATCTCTTTGGGGGAAATCATCGGACATTTACACTCATAATTCTGACAAATGAAAGTGGGGGTGGCTGACCTTCAGCGTTTCGAGGCCAATGTCAAGAAACTTGTTCAAAACGAGCATATCCAGAAATAAAGTCGCTCGAAGCGCCAAAAAGAAGGGCAGGTAATTATAAAACTCATGTTACGCTTGAGAGGTTAAAAGTGAACATCCACTTAAAGCATCACTGCGTCTCATGATTTAACTAAGTAGCGATTCTCAAATACACGATGGTAGTCAGTTCTGAAGACCCGTAGGTCGATGCCCGGAGAAACCCAGTTCTTCACACTCGACTACACACAATTGAAGACCAGTGAGAAGGCTGCATGGTATAATTATGGAGCCTAAGGGCAACACAGATTTTTTTACATCGTCCTGCTAACGCCCACGGCAAAATGTTACGTACAATCTAGAGTGTATAATCATTGACCAAAAAGAGAACATTATTAATTTACTATTCAAGAAACTTTTAGACTATTATTAGTAGTAAAATTAATCACGTCTATTAACTAGTCGCTTAAACTTATACACTAGAAAATTAGATGGTAATGGAAAATTTTAATGTGGATCATTCTGCACATAAGTATTACATTTAAATCCCCTTAATATTACAAATAAATTATGTGGTAAATGTGAAACTGCATAACACTTAAGTGCTGTTGTTAAAACGAGGCATATAGTTAAATAGCCTATAAATCTAATATCTTGAAATTATTATGCTACTGTCTGATCAGGTTTAACGATTTATCGCCCTCACTGCAAACTTAGTGCATGGCATGGCTGTGCTTCTTTCTTCATCTTGCCATTTTGTCACTTGTAGTTGTTAGTTACTAGTTTTTCTTCTTGCGTATTTTGTAAAACATTCCTCACCTCTCACCACTGAAATTGCCTCCGACTCAGTTTACATCTTGAACATTGAAATTACATTCCCTAATTTCGCGTATTAATTTATTTTTAGGTTGAATTTCAAAAACGTGTAATTCACTATCACTTCTGTGTTGCGTTTGGACGACAACTGTTTTGACACAACTTGACAACTGCAAGCCAGTAATGAATTAGCAAACAATTCATGGGGAAAACATAATGCTACCTGCTTGTACGGTTAGAAGCCAATGTATTGGGCCATGAACTTTTCGCGAAACAAATTTTGCCCCAGTTTGTTTCAGTGCCTTTCGTTCTCTGTATACCATATGATTAAAAATATTTACTTACACTCTTATTGACATACTTACTGACTGTGTAATTTTACTTGATTAGCGCCAACACAAAGTGATGCAACCGCCCGCTGAATTCAAAACAGCCGTTGACATCTGCCGCTAACGCTCGCGCCACAGACGTAGATCAAGATTCCTCCGACAGGTGGCATGAGGGTTAGGTGTTCGCCGCTTCGGCTTCGCTTCGCTTGCTTCAAAGCGAGTTGAGTCAGGAGTGTGTTTGTCCGCTGGGGTTTCTGATGAACACATCCATAAACGTGCTTCATAGACAGTGATTGGATATTTATCTGTTACGTATCTGGAGGTTCTACCTTCAAATTACAGACGTGTGGTGTTTCTGTAGCTTTGTTGTGACTGCAGAGTCTAATGAGAGACTTCATGAAGACACAATGCCAATAACTAAAGACCTGAAAAATTCGCGTTTACTTTTAGGCGCAAGCTAGAATTCCAGCATTTATTGCTCTGCATCACGTTCGCAATTGGCCGTTGACTTACTCGACACTTCCTGGAAGTGGCTGAGCCTATAATTGAACTGTAACTGAACGCTGACCAATTTCACTGTGTCAGCGAGCAGATAATAAACAGCTGCTGTCTGCACGATTTCACATCTATTCTTGAAGGCTAGCCTACAGGTCAGTGAACCCGCGAATTTTTCCGACCTCTACCAATAACCATGAAGGATAGCTGAGGAATGCAAGTAAGGCATTGAAACAAAGTGGGGCAAAATATGATTATTTTCGCGAAAAGTTCATGGCTCTACCATTGGATAATTGTGCGAGGCCAGTGAGTGTATAGGAGTGACAGCTCTTGTCTGCTGCCAGAGGAATACGCGAAAAACACCTTGCCTCTACTCATTGGTAGGGACCCTAGTTTTTTGGGAAAATAATTTTGCCCCACTTTGTTTCAGTGCCTTACGTGCACATCTGCAGTTCTGCTTCGTGGTCATTTTAACTCTCTCGAGCCTTGGGATTCTATTGGCAAATCTCAGCCGCGAGGTGTTGCAGAGACTTTATTGTAATTGGCTCAGACAAATGATATACGGTTCTTCATACAGACACGCTGCCAATAACTGTGAAGCAGAATGGACGACTTGAAATGAGGCGGTGCTTCAGTCTGGTGTGGGACATAAATCCTATCTCCATGGATACCATAACCGAACATAACCTTCATACACACGTTTAGCTTCATACGTCCCGGATGAGATTTATGTAAGGAAAATTGATTATTTGTTTATTTGTTTGTAATTTGCCGCTTTTTCAGGTAAACATTGATTTTATGCATTTGCGTATCTTAACCATGAAAGGAAACTAGTATTTTATGTACTTACGTGCAAGTCTATGAGTGCACAAAATTTTATGGTTTCTGCCATTACCAACTAACAAATCATCATGTTTGTAAACAAGCTTTGATTCTCACAGTACTCTCCCTATGCGGTGTGACGTCAGAGAGCGTGTACTTCAAGTCGTCCATTGCAGATGTGCCCGTAAGGCACTGAAACAAAGTGGGGCGAAATACTGTTCGCGAAAAACCAGGGTCCATACTCATTGGTATAGCCGTATAGGCGGTTCGAGATAAAGTGAGCACTCAAGAAAGCCCTGCTAAAGTTCTATTTTCAACCAATTCGTATCTTTCCGCGAGTAACGGCTGACGACGGGAAATGTCTAACCTCTCTGGACACGTCACTTGATGTTTGCGCGTGTGAGATAAAATGTCCAGTCAGTATGAATCGCTACATTTTGATAAAAAAAAAAGTTTATTAATTAGATAAAATACAGTTATGTCGATTTCAGTTGGTTTTATTTCAGCACTATGGGATTTAAATAGAAAAATACATGGAACTGTACTGCGTAATTTCGCTGCAAACCATACACATTAAGGGCAACTGTAGGTTATGCTGAATTATATGCAGTAACGGCTAGTGATATTTTTTAAAGGTTAAGTTTTTAGTGCTCACTTTATCACGAACGAACTATAGTAAGCTGAAGAATTGTTTTCTTTTGGGCACAATCTAAAATACATATAGCTGTAAATTCGTGTCGCTTACGCGACTGACACAAGACTAATATGACACCTACTGGAAGGTGATGAGCTTACAATAAAGAAGCAACTATGTGGCAACCCTGTGTCTGCCAGTGAGTATCTTGTGTGTACTTCAGTATACAGAGATTCTTAGAAGCTAGCATAGAGGTCAGTGCAAATGCGAATTTTTTCTGTCTCTACTCATTTAGTTAGAGCCCACGATTTTTCACTAAAAGAATTCTGCAACAGTTTGTTTCAATGCCTTATGTGTAGGGATCCTTGTTTTTCGCGAAAAGAATTTTGCCTCATTTTGTTTCGGTGTCTTACGTGCACATCTGCAGTTCTGCTCCGGGGTCAATGATTGGGTAATTTAACTCTCACAGACCTTGGGATTCTATCGGCAAATCACATACATGTGGTGTTGCACGAACGTTATTGTAACTGGCTCAGTTGAACGATAGCCATAGACACGCTGCCAATAACCGTGAAACAGAACTGCAGACGTGCACGTAAGGCTCTGAAACATACTGGGGCAAAATTCTTTTCGCGAAAAACAGGGGTCCCTACTTATGTGCACATGCAAAGGTCTGCTTCATGGTTGTTGACAGAATGTATTAGTTCAATGGCGTAGCTCATTTGACTGTGGCAACCAGAACAAGATTGCTGCAACACGGCACGGCTGTTATTTGCTGGTAGATCCCTGAAACGCTGAACATCCATTCACTGACCACGAAGCAGAGCGGAAAGTGTGCCAATAAGGCCGTGAAATAAATTGCTGCAAAATCATTTTCACCAAGAATCACTGGCTATACTGATGCTAACTGCGAACATGTTTCATATGCCATGTAGCTCCCAGTAATACAATGGCACTGTAAACCGGAGACCCTTCTGCTCTAGATCATACTATCAGATCAGGTGCATGAAAAGTGAACGTAACACACGAAAGTGCGGTATCGAAAACACGACCAAAATACAGTATTTCATCAGGTCTAGCTTGGTCGGCGACACGGGGTTGTTTATTAAGAATGACGCTATGCCATGCTGTAGTATGTGCACTATGTTGTCAGGTTAATCAGTAAAGAAGCATATGTAGGAGATTCGCAATTAACTGAACAGTCTACTTTTGATATCAATATATGTTAAAAATAATTGGCCGTAACTGCGTATAATTGAGCATAAATAATGGGCTGCTTTACTTCCTCGGTTGACAGTGAAATGCCTAATGTATTTACACATATATTTTAATTAAATTGCATGTGTTCATCAAAATATTTTTAAGTGCTTAATTTCAACTACTGCAGGTTCTTGACTAATGCTACAAATACATGTAAGCAGTACGTGATAAGTAGAGATGATGGTATATCGCGGGAAAACTTGACTGTTTGCTAGACTTCAATACATGTTCAACCTACCAGAAGAATACTGGCTCTAGCTTGTACGTGGAGCTGTTACCCTATTTGACTGAGCCAATAAGAATCCCGCTATTGTAATATTTGATGCGTGTTATTGGTCTGCAGACAGATACGTTGTGTTAGCGAATCATACATGTTGCAAGAGTCTACAGTGTTTTCAAGGGTATGTTGGCACAAAACATTTTCGCGATATACCATCATCTCTAGTGATAAGGCAATTTAATTCGTCTCTTAATAATGAAATATTTTTTAAAAACGTCAAATTAATAGCTTGATTACAAATAACAAGATAGTAAATGCTAAATTTTCTTACATAGTTAGTGACTAACCATTTGCTGTAATTTCGTTTTTCTAAAATAACGATTAAGTGTGAACATTTTAAGTTTATAACCGGATAATCGGATTTTGAAAGGAGTTATGGGTACTTACGAAGGTACGCTAGTTCTGACACATAACATTTGAAGTTATCTAAGTGGCTAAAACTCCGTTAACAGCAAAACTCCATTTCAACTTATACGCTCAGTTTGACTTCCAGCGGCAAGTGCAGCGCCAACAAAGACGTCAGACGTGGCATTGAACGTTTTATCGCGCAGCTAAACAGCACAATCGCTTCCTCGCGAAATGTGTTTGCTGTTCCCAAACAGTGTATTTTCGGAACGAGTGCGCTGTTTGCCGGCCTTGGTGAGCCAAGGTCTGCGAACAAGAGAAAAACTGACGGAAGAGAGGAAGGAATAGTGGCGTAGGTATGGGGGAGGGAGAGAGACCCAGGTGACATGTCCTCTCTCAGAGCCCACCCTCTCTCAAGATCCACCGACCCTTTATGACATAGTGTAGTGTAAACACAACCCCCAATGCAATACTATCACACTGAAAAAAATACTTATTAGTCACTGCAAAATATTTTGTTAAAATGGACCTTACCAAATTTTTTGTAATGACCACAAAAAAATTTTGCTGTCTCCAATAAAGTTTTGCAGTGACTACAAAAATTTTTTGTAACCACTACAAAAAAATTTGGTAGGGTCCCTTTTAACAAAATATTTTGCAGTGACTAATAAGTATTTATTTCAGTGCATAAGTCAAAATATGCCAATTTGAGATGAATGCAGTTGTACATGCACCCAAACGTTTAAATTTGAATGATTACAGTGCAACACAAACACAATTCAGAATAGGTTGGTGTTGCCCTGAAACAAATTAACTTCTGTTGTTTATCCTAATGCAGTATTAAATATTAGTCTTGCGTTAATCAAAGCAAAAAGAAAAATACACTATTATTTAATGTTTACAAATCTTTCTTTGGTTTTGTTAGTATTGCAATACGCAGAGAAAACGCCTCTATTTCTCTGTTTTCCCACATACAGATCTCAAAATTGTTGGTTGTTGAGTTATGTTGTTATTGTATTGGGGGTGCAATATATTCCACAAGTCCTGCAAATTTTGGCTTAGATTTATTTCAAGACTGTGCCACAGTATACAAAGTATTTAGAAAAATTATAGTTACACATAAGTTTGAATTTTCACAATTTGACTAAGTTCATTCTAGCCCTTCGTCTAATATACTTGATTTGAAAATAAGACGTATTTTGAAGACTCGGCAGAATTTCAAAAGAATGTGCTGTATCTGTTAAAAGCACCCATAAATCAGAGGCAAACTTTTTTTTTCAGGTATGTCGAGTTGGAGCCTGGTCCCTCCCAAAAGGAATCCTTGCTTCGCCACTGGGGAGGGATAAAGGAGGAGAAGCGACAGACAACTAAAACGGCTGGTGGCGAATGAAATAAGACCAACCCACGAAGCGGATGAATAGCTGAAGACGCGAGCAGCTTAATGACGCAGAACACGCCTTAAATACCAGCGCCTTGCAGTTATTTATACTGGAAGGCGTTGGACCATCATCGAGCCGGCAAAGAAACGACAATTTACAATAACCGCGACGGCCGCCGTGAGCGGGAATAAAAACTAGGACGTGCAAATGAAAAGTAATGACCGACGGCTCATCACCCGAGATAAAAACGTCGCCCGCCGCAAGACGGCAGCTCTGCCGTCCGTAACGCAATTTTTCTTCTCCTATGTTTCCACGGCCTGTTGTACAACGCGCAGAAGCACGTAGTCTTCATGACCACTCGACTGTAACTTCGACGCGGTTGTAATGATACGCGTATTTTTTTTTTCTAGCATCGACCGTTCTACTACAGCTGCTGTTAAGGCCATGCTTTTCCATTTATTTCTTACAATTGCAAATAACTCGAATATTTTTTAACGAAATGCTTTGCAAAAATTTGAGACTGTGTACAATCATACGATACACAATTTTGCCAGAGCGTTTTTTTTTTTTTCAAAATAATGCAACGTTTGCTAGGAAAATTTTGGCTTATTTTGACAACAAAATATGAGATATTTCAGAGGAAAAATCTAAAAATTAGTTTGGTGAATTGTAACAGAAAAATTCAGCTACAAACGATGAATATAAGTGTTAAAACTGTAAGATGAATTTTTGATATATATATATATATATATATATATATATATATATATATATATATATATATATATATATATATATATTGATTCACGTTAAAAAACATTTTCGAAACCACTGCAAAACTAAGAACAGCCTCTGCTAACACACGGACACGTTTACACGCTGTGAAAACTTAATATAATTGTGTGACGTGCGCTATTACGGTAAATCATCACATTATCATTTCACAAGACCATAATTTTCGTGTGTAAAATGTGATAGATATACTGTGCACCTATAAAAAGAACACGTTGTAACATTAAACCGTTTTAACGATACCGTAAGCGGCGGTGAATTTGGGACACTTTCATGCAATTTTTATTTTCCACGTATATCAACTGATATCAACTGTAAGTAAATATTCTTTAAATTCCATGTAGATATTTACTTGAAATTCGTCGCAACTAAATTTCTTTATTCAGGGCGACGATACATGTGAAAAAATATTTTCGTTGAATGTCCTCAATTCACTACACGTTTCCATACGTCACCCCAGAAAAGTTACTTTGAAACGAGAATGTAAGACTATTGAAAGTTGGTTTTATTAAGTTATGCCAATGACGTGATTGGACATAATTCTGTTTAGGTAAGGGGCTGTACGAACATTTTCAAACTTAGAGATAGAGTGTATCACCGCGTAACTAGACTCGCTTAATGTGTTCCGAACAATACATTTTTTTCTCCGCGTGTTATTTGACAAAAGTTGTTGTGTTTCTCTAAAATACGTGTTACATATCACAAACGTCATACATTTATTTCTTTTTTTTTGGTCGTAACAGGCATAGCAGAAAGCCAGCGTGTTTGCAATTCAGGGAATTTTCAGCTGCATTTTTATCTACTTTCTACAGTTTTGCCTTGTAATATAGGTAGTATAAACCAAAATATATTTAGACTCGTAAATTAATAATATTATGGACAACCTTTACAGTAAAATATAGTACTACTTATTTACCTGGCATTATGTTTGAAGTACGATTTGAGTATCGTCGAAAACCACTTTCCAAGCAAATGAATTATTGAAATTTTTTATTGCGCTTTAATAAAATTCTTTTCGTCTCGAGTACATATTAGTAAATTTGATACTTAAAGCTGTATGCACTAGCTGAAATTTTCTTCAACAATTATCATATAAGAAAAAAATACAAACATTTTAACGTACCATTACGGGAGATGATGCACTCGTTTGCTTGAATCAGAGTCGCCATCATAACTGGAGGAAGAAAACTACTTAAAGTAGTCGTTCCTCCCAATTTGTATTTTTAATTTCATAGGAAAAATTTTGAATATGGCTTTGCTTAAAATATGTATAATTTGGTTTTATGGTGTGATCTAAGTGTATTTCTAATCTAGTAAATAATTAAATGAAGAACGAGATCCTGATCGGTAATATCATTTCGTCAGCGTGACTAAATACCAGTTTTTATAAAAGCTACAGTAACAAATAGGTTTCAGATAACGATCGAGGAAAACAAAACACACAAGACTCACATGAATTATGTACTTTTCAGCAGATTTCCATTGTTAAGTTTGGTGGGCAACGGCGAATGCAAGCACACTATCTGGTCTGACGAGGTGATAAGGATCTTGATTAATGACTCCTTCGCAGCCTAAGCACTTGTTATGCTCTCCTCATTTATTCTTGTCCCATATTTCTTGTTGGACACACTGTCGGATGGTTCGATTGCTATCGCGGCTCAGTTTGGTTCCGAAGAGTATCGGGTTCGATACCCGGTGAAAGCCCTTCTAGCCGGAGACGTCTCCGTGATTGGCTGTTACGACGTTAAGAAAGCACTAACGTTTATGTCGTTTGTGTTTCTGTAATGCTGCCCAGGCGACCGATTAAATATCACTACCTGCTATTTTCACCTACGCAACGTAATCCAGACGAAAAGTAAAACTTGCTTCTAGTTGCAAATGGATATTAAACACCCCAGAACAGCGCAGGCTATAACGAGCATAGCATATTTCGGAGTTGCGAGTTCGTCATCCCACTGCAACCTACATGCGCCAATCAGAGTCCGAGAACTCAGTGCATTGCTACTACGGCTGAACCGTAAAGAAGGATATAAAAGGAGAGCATTCACTTCTCAAAGGAGGACATTTTACTGAAAATATGGAGAGTGAATATTTGCCGCACTAGACTATTTTAATATTTAATAAGGAAGTTCGGAGGAATTTTACGTGAGTGAATTTAAAAGATCTATTAAAATAACACTAATTTTATATTACTAATCAACGTACTAAATTAAAATATGGAAAGTTATTACTGTAGCCTAATTTTTAATAGAAGTCAATTTGATTTAAGAAAATAATTACACAAGAAGGGATATCGATATTTTTAGCAACACATTATGTTGTTAAAAAACCGGATATTTGTTAGCGTCACGAAAAATCTGGTCACATGCAGAAAGAATACTTAAGGCTACTGCCTACATCAGAGCTCTGGCGGCAGTAAGGATAGGGTTTTACGTGTTAAATTATATTCGTTGGGGCCTTGTCACGTTTTGTGTTATCTCTTCCGGACAGAAACCATTTTCTGCATCGAGAAAAGAAAAATATAGCTAAATAAGTAAAAACGCAGGGAAAAAATAGTGAATGTCCATTTTCAAGTTTTTCAGAGTGTAAAAGTTATTTTTTTCTCGCAGTTTTAAGGGTATTGAAAAAAACTGCCTTAAAGATACTTTAGCAAAACGCGCGCCACCGATATGAATGAAAGAGTAACTTGTGACGTACACGTACCTTCAACCGGCACTGAGCCACATGGAATATAATTTAACATGTAAAACTCTATGCTTTCTCCAGCCGTAACTCTGAGGTGACCAGAATCTCTCGCTGAACCCGGAGCTGGGATGCAGATTTGCACGCAAGGCATTAAAAAAATTGGGTTTTTTTTTTTCCACAAAAAATCTGTGCGCGTACCTTTGCATATGTAAACACTGAACCGTGTACGTAATGCTGGAAATTTCTTAGTAAAAAGTTTACACGATCTTCAAAATCTCATTTTATACTTTTATTTAATGGCCGTCGAAAGTTATTTCGTTCAGTCGACAGCAATAATATCGGTAGGTAACGCTGGAGAGTTAATGAAAACACTTTCAAAAACCAGACCGTAGGTAGAACGTTTTGATTTGGGACGACAAAATTAACAAGATTAATTATATGGTTGACACGGCAATTCTATTGAAGGTGTGAAAATTACGCTTAGCCATTCACGAATTAACATTTAATTTTAATTAATTAACGAGTGCGTTAAAATGCACATTAAAAATAACCGTCTAGTTTTTACCTGTTGATATGATTTATTTGGTGTTGAAATACAATACAGTACGAATACAAGAAGTCGAGAAAAAGCCGCTTAATAATCACACCGCGTTGATCCTGGGGTATATTGGAGACGAAATAATTGTTAGTGGCAAAATTTCGTGCGATGCCATTTTACGTGCGGAATTTAGCAACACAGCACGGAGTAACTCTCCTCTTGCGCTGCACAGGTATTGGCCATTCGGAATAAAGTGAGCACTAAAGATTTAACCTTTGAAAAAAATCACTAGCCGTTACTGCATATACATCACCACTAACAAGAGTTACTTTACTGCTTGTATGGTTGGTAGCGATTTATTGTACGTAGTTCCGTGTATTTTCCTATTAGTGAAAGAACATATGACGAACTCGACCTGTCTGTATTTAATACACTTCAAAATATTTACTTATGATCTTATTGACATTCATACATACATTATAATTAGACTCGATTGGCGCGAGAATTATGTGACGCTATCGTCGACCTCGAGTCGCCGTGGCCGTTATCGCTTGCTCCGTGCTTCAGACAGTTCAAAACTCCAC
>PNEQ01107149.1:0-15398 GCA_003012365.1 Medauroidea extradentata | reverse complement strand
TCAGCCTAAAACCAACATACTTTTTTATTTCACATGTTAAGAAAATACGTTAATTATTGTTTCTGAAGTGCGTCGTCGTTGTTCGTGGCAGTAGAACTGAACGAAACTTGAATTATTGAATAGCGTGTGTCATGTCTGTTGTAGTGGTGGTTTTGCGTTACAAATTCAAATAAAATATGCCCTCATTTACGTGATGCGTAACGGCAATAGCGCGTGTTGTTTAGATTAGTCGATGGATAGAAACCAGACGTTTACTCGCAGGTATTTATAACTAAGATTACTTTTTTTATATCTTACATTCAGCCTCCGTGCATTTAATGAGTAGATATTGTAGCTAAAATTTATCGGAGCAGTTTAATGTAGTTGTAAACATTGCACGACCCTATGTAAATATAAAAGCACGTGGCATTATTTGTGTTTACATCGGCGGAAAGATATAAACTGGCAGGAAATAGAAATTCATCAGGGCTTTTTAGAGTGTTCACTTTATTCCGAATCACCTATATCGTACTACTATTGTTCTGACCATCATATTACAGGCACACGTTCGAATCCCAAGCTGTACAAATATGAGTTCACGTTTACTCTATGTATAGAGACTTGAAAAATTCGCGTTTCCGTTTGGGCACGAGCTAGAATTCCAACTGTGTTTTTGTGTCACTTTCGCAATTGTCCTTTGTCTTACTTGACACTTCCTTATACAGACCTATATCACTTAAACAGCAAGTAGCTAATGAGAATCTGCTGTCTTCTTCATTTCTTAAATATTCTTGCAGTCTAGCCTACAGGTCAGTGAACCAGCGAATTTGTCCGGTTTCTATCTATGTAACATACATGAAGTAATGCTTGAACGTGCAGTGTTGCCACATTATACGAGTAAAATGTTGTATTACAGGCAGAGTTTTACCACGGCATTTTCCTCTCTAACTTAGCTCAGGATTCGAATGTTGTGCTTATTATACAACGGTTTCTGGCGTTCCTAATTAGTAGGCCAACCGTAAATTAATTTGAAACACGTCGACATCTGATTCTCGAGTAAATGAAAAACTAAAACAATGGTAAATAAAAAATTTTTTACGTTATTCGCGCGTACCTAAACTACGACTAATTTAACAAGGGATGATAATCTGCTTCGATCTCTCGCGTCATGAAAATGAAATGAACCGTCGCGCAGCACAAAAGGTGCAGAACAAATGTGTTTGGTTTCAATGCATAGTAATTGAAAGGATGAATTATGAAAGAGGTTATCAGCCGTGGATAACAAGCATACATTATCTAAAAATCCATTTTAAAATCGTTGGTTCACAAGGCTTAGTAAAACAATGCCATTCCAGTAATATTGCTATTTTCGAGTATACTGTGAACTGCGAGTTGAAAAGTGTTTTTCGTGTCAGTTTAAAAAAATTAAGAGATAGATGAAAAGTCTTTCTTTAAAATGATTCTAATATAAGTTGTAGGCCTAACTGAAAATACTGTAACTCAAATATATTTATGTGTTTAAAAGTACTTTCGAATTGGAGCTATTTATTGGCGTTCGAGACAAAGAAGAGAAAATGCGATAAGGGCTGTATTGAAGCCAGCGCCTAGTGCCAAAAATCTCGTATGTACAAGGTGCTGAATTGTTATGCAGTGTTTTCAATGTCTCGATATAACTATGGGACTTCAAGTAGTTACCATGCAATTTTAATGTCGGAAAACCTGCAGCAGAATTTATTGCAGCATTCTTGTGAAGTTTAGTATGAATATGGATACTAGCTTTTGAGGTATAGAGATTTTGGTCAACCGTTAACATCTAGTTCTTTAGCGACGGTGAGGGGAGACATGATGTGACTAGGGAGCAGCACCGTAATGAAGGGGGGAGGGGAAACAAGATATCCCCGAGAAAACCCGCCGACCAGTGGCATCGTCCAGCATGATTCCTACATGCGAACTTAATTTACTCAACCTAGTTTGAGTTTGTCATGAACAGTAGACCCTTGTACTAAAGAAAAAAATTCGAAAATATAATTTTACAATAATTTTTGTACAGTGTGTAGTTAAAGTTATTTTGTACTTTGTCGTTAAACTAATCGTTAGCTATTAATCATATAAATCGTTTAATTAACACCTTTAAGTAGGTGCATGTAACATTTTGTGTTCACCAGGGAGTTCAATTTGGTTGTGTGAAAATAACCGTTCGTCAGCTTCTAAACTTGACCTAAAATGTAGTAAAATAATTTATTGTGTTTTAGTATTTGAGTTCCACTGTTGAAAAGTCGAGAGGTATAAAATACGGGCTTCATAAGCAGTAAACTTAAGTAAATTTACAAACAAACACCATACACAGCTGTATATAGCTACATACGCTTTGCCAGGCATCTCATACAAGGACACAGGCCTACCAACTGCGTGGAGATGGTTGGTGTGTCAATTTGTTAAGTCGCAGTATGTGTGATGTGTGCGCTGAGGAATGTGAAGGGAACTGTTAACTTTTGTATCGAACGTTCTTTTTATGCGGTTTTGGTGTCAGCCGTTGTAAGTCATCTGCAAGGACTACAGCTTTCCCTCCGTGTAACGAACGAACGTCCATTGACCCGAGGTCGCAATGAAATCATCGAACCGATGAATAGTAGCAGTCAGGACTTCAAACTGTTCAACTGGGTGAAATAATTTTCTGCGTTTATGCATGTTTGTGTGTTTTCACGTTCGAGCGTGTCATGGTTGTGAATCGGAGGAGGGGGTGTGAGGAAGAAGGTCTAATGACGGAGGAAATAATGATCCCATAAGCGTAACCTAAAACTGCAGTCAGTTTAGTTTATTGTTTTTACCTATCGGACCACACACAATATTAACAATTCGGAACTGTTTTTAAAACAAATCTAGCAAGCCACATTTGGAACTATCATTGTTCTTAAGGATATTATGTACCGGTTTCAAACTCCCACGTTTCACGCGTGGAACAGCGGAGCGATAAGATTGAAAGTATTAGACTCGATGATAAATACATAATTTCTATTCGTATCTAGATGAACCGGGTCCAAGGTTTGGTTAGAAGTATTTTTCTATGAGACACTAAGCGGTGACCCTGAAATTTTATTTTATTTTTTTGTTATTATGAAGTATTTTGACTGAACCAATAAGTATCCCGCAATTGTAATATTTTATGCTTGTTATTGGTTTGCAGACAGTTACGGTCAAAAGCGCCCATCTTATAAATTGTAAGTGCGTAGGGGGGGATGGGGCAAGATCATAATTTTTGTCTATGTCAACAGGAACGGATATAGTTTGTGTATGAATTTGTAGCCACTGCCATATTTCGACACATGAAACCGCGTTGATTACGAAACTTATCCAACTTGAAACAGTTTGCTTTAAGTTTTATTAAAAAAAAAAAAAAAAAAAAAACTAAACACATTGTGGAACATATGTTAAGGGTAGGGGGGGGGGGGCTCAAACGGGCGCCCTTGGCTACGGTGTGTCAGTCGTACATCACCCATTCATTAGTGTTGCAAGAAACTACAGAGTTTTCAAGGATATATTGGCACAAAACATTTTCGTGGTATACCATAATTAGAGTCCCGGATATATCGCGGGTTCAACAACCAGCCGACTGGACTGCACAGTCCTGTGTACACTCTGTCCTCGGATACTTGTACATCGACTGTTGCTCCAGTGAGTGAGCATTTGAACATTTGACGATGTAGCGCGGGATTCCGTGAGTGTTTCATGCATGTCCGCCATTGGTTTGGAGTCCTCAAGGTCACGTTTAGTGAACAATGACCCGATCGAAATAGTTTGTAACATATACATGACTTAGAAATCCAACCTCTCCTCAGTTGAATCCACGAAATTTTCGGGACTCAAAATGCAATCTCTTAAGAGAGCGTGGTACATAATTCAACGCTAAAAGAATTAATCTATAGCTATAGGTTTCTTGAAACCAATTTGCGAAAATTAAACAATAGCTATCCTAGATAATAGTCTTAGCCAACGTTGTAAACAAAATTGTTTCCAGTGTTACGATCTTGTGAGGTACAATCTCTGACGCCGAAACCTGGTGCATTTAACTCCGGCGCAAGAGATCACGCGTAATGAATTGGTAATTTTGGATAAATATTTACTCATAAAGTTCGCAAATATCATTATCTAGGATTGTCATTGAGTATTTTATCCATATTGGCTTCGAAAAATGCGTAGAAATCAATTAACGTGTTAAGTGTTTATTTATCTACCACGCACTCTTAACTATTGTATATAACTTATCCTATCTTGTTACGAAGCGCCCATGACTGGCTCAAATATATTTTTCATAATCTCTTTCAATTTTTATCTTTTAACTAAATTAAAAAAGTCGTTTTTGAACCATGTGTAATTATATAATTTGTTTTCTTCATACAGCACAATTGTCGTAATACAGTATGCTACAGAACTGAAGAAACATTCCTAACATATAGTTTACAGACCTAAGGTTATGAAATGTCCCCGTTTAATTGTTTCTATATTATAACGTAACGATGCTCCGTGTCCTATACAGTACAAGATAAAAATACACAATGAAGCAGGTAAGTGACTTAGCTTAGTGACAAAATTGTCCGATTATAACGGCGTGATATTATACGTGTTCAAAACGAAGCTTACTACAAAAATCTGTCCGGATTCATATCAGTGGAAGTTCATTTATGGTGTTGCGGCCTGCGAGACTTCTGGAGGCCGATTAAATGGTATCGCTTTTTATGGATGCATCGCAAAATTTGCACCCGCGTTGCGTCTGGTTGCACTGCATTGGAATTATATGCCCACACACATGCAATAGAAGACCCATTTTACTTGCTCTGCACTTGTGCTGCGCTGCATAGGTGCGAATAGCAGGTAGTGACCAGAGGCACGAGTGTTTCACGTATTGATCTGGTAGCAGTCTAGACTTCTCAGTCCTATGCACACACTGGCCAAAGTCAAATATCCATTGGCTCCTAACCGTACAAGTGGGTAGTCCCAGGATTTTTTTTATTATTTACTACTGGCTTGCAACCTCCAAAGGTGTGTCAAAACAGCTGTCGTCTAATCACAGAGAAGTGGGAATCATGCAACAAGCCGTGCCTGGGTTAAATGGGACGGATCACGTTACACTATGATCGCTCAACAGCGAATATGAGGCGTTCTTCTCCTCCGAACTCCCACCCGTATGTAAGTGGATGATGATGTGGTTCGCATCGTTTATCCGCAAGCGGATGTGCTGTCGGTATAGTGACGTATGCCAATTATAGCCCCGTCCTGATTGGAGCCTGCAGGCATCGTAAACACGGAGAAGAACGCCGTCTTTCGTGAGAACTGAACTACTGCCTAATCTTAGTATTATACTGTATCCAGTCAAAGATTGCAGCAGAAATAAACACTGTCACGGGTGAGCTCTCGATCACTGGTTGGCTGGTTAGTTAACAGTGTCATTGCGGCAGGAAATAGATCCTACGCTAAATTACTGTGCTTTAGTTCAGGATAGGTGATTTAAACGTTCAGTTGCGTTTTTTTAATCCTCTGTAATATATTATCACTCTGTGCGCATGAAATACTATTTGTGCATGGAATGGATTTGACTACAACTTACGCGACGACGTGATTCCATTTCCTCCACAGCGAGGCGCGATTCCGTTTCTCCACTTGTCACCAGTCGATAAATCGCGAAACACGCGGAGGTGGTGCGACGGTTTGTTGCACAACCAATGCCGTTCAAGCGCGCGAACAGGCGGAGTGACCCAATCTGCAATCTTGGAATGTATAGAGTATAGTAATATTTCATAACTATAATGGTAATATTGATAACTAGCTGACCCGACAGACGTTGTCCTGTATTAACGATGACTATTGAAATCGAATTGTTATAATTAATGTCGACAAATAAATCTCAAGGGCAGTCGCTAAGTGTTTGTTTTCTTTTTTGTCTGTTTTCTTGAAAATTCATGTTTTCCACATGGTCAGTTATATGTCGCCTGTTCCCGTGTCGGAATACCAACAAAACTATTTATATACTAAGAATATTGTATATCGTAAAGCATTAGAATAATAAACACACTTTTTCTTATTAATTATAGCAATTCGATTTCAACAGTCATCGTTAAGACAGGAAACACGTAGACAAAATTATGGAAAACAATGTTCGTATTTGTTTAGCATTTGACGAAATTATAGCATCCTCAAGGCGTAATGGCTCTGAACTAACCGTGATGTACACTAAGAATTTCAGTTTTCTTTATTTATTTTTATCAATAAAATAACTCCGATCGAAGCATTTGTTTTAAACGATATTAAGATTTTTTACATCCTCTTTGTCAAATGTTTATATTGTCCAAAGCGCTAAAATTAAATTAGAAATAATATTATATGGTTGTTAAGTATTCTTAAATAAGTATTCTTAATTTTTTTAATTTTCCGCGCAATTAAAAAAAAATTAACAAGAACCTTCTCCTGTCAATAACAAACACAACAAATAAAAAATAGTGAAATCGGTCCAGCCGTTCACGCGTGATGGCGTGACCAAGGGAAATAGGGATTTATTTTTATGTATATAGATTTGTGGAGGAAATATTTGCGATTCAAATGTGAACTGCTAACTATAATAGTAATGTAAGTGGGCTTGACGTGGAGGTATTTAGAGACGGTGACACTATACTACAACGACAGAAACTGAGAGAGGAGTCGGCCATGGCCTGTGTTCAGGTACCAACCCAGCATTCGCCTAGAGTGATTTTAGTAAACCCACGGAAAGAAATCAGGATGGCCGGAGCCGCGGATCGAACCCGATTCCTCCCGAATGTGAGTCCAACGTGTTATCTTTGCGCTATCTCTCTCGGTTATATATATATATATATATATATATATATATATATATATAAATTTTTTCTCGTGCACAAGTATACAAGATGTCTAAATACCTGTATTCTAAACGTAAAATGTTGTAGCGGAATTCTTTGTTTGAAGTCCATGTGAAATTTACGGTCCCCAAAATTAAGCTCTACAAAAATCAGGGGAAGACCAATATACTGGACTGATAAAATTAAACCCGCAGAGGAGTAATTCATCTAGCCCACAACGAAAATAATTCTAAAGGAAAAATAAATGCATTGAATCTCTGATTTTTAAATATTTCAACAACAGTTGAACGCTTGAAGTAAATTATTTACTTGTAAAATTTGTAATTTACAAATTAAGTGTACTAAAAGTTACATATTTTACTCTACCAAACAACTTATCTGCCACGAAAATTCTAGTTAATAATTTTAAATTAATTCTCAACAACACCTAAAACTGCCACATACTTTATCTCGCTTACTCAATGTGCAGCTACTGTTATTTTATTATTTCACTCATACCACTGACTGTGCTGTGACACCCGAATTGTCATTTTACAAATACATGTATCTATTTACACTAACGTATGTCTCTATAATAAATCAGTCCCGTAACTACTATAGTCCTACTTTGTATATTTGTGTCCCTTTTGAGTAAAAACAGTCCTGTCAATAGGTACTTCACTATATTAGCACTTACTTACTTGAGCGGCAGTCAAAAAAACCGGCATGTCCACAAATAAATAAATAAATAAAAATATTTTTTTTGTAAAAGATTGGTGAGTTAAACACGAATATGCAGCTAGATTTAATTATAAAATTACCTGTCCCATTAAAAAATCAGGCGAAAACATGTGTTTTCGTTCAAAACCAGACGTATCTACCACACTGTTATTTCGCATTCAATACAAGAGTATAACAGCTGCCATCTATTGTACGACAAACAGAGTTACGAAAAATTGCTTCTGTCAAGTTTACTAACCTTAAATTAGCCTCCTGCCCAGGCCGCCTCACACGAGTGATGTCTGCTGAGGAATAACGTGTGTGGTACAAAATATTGTTCCTCTCTAGGCGTGTACTAATAGGTTCAAGTCAGTAATATATGTACTTCAAGTCATAAAGTAAAAAAGTTTTTTGTTATCACATAAAACATATGTTCACGAGCCGGTATTCTTGAAAATGTACGTGAACTTCTAAAGTCCTCACAAACGCCTCATAAAAGCAGTGGCAATTACCAATTTTGCTGTCGACACGTAACTGTGTGCATGTAACCGCAGTTGCCACTCCGGGTTCGGTTCCCACTGGGGTCGGTCCCCGAATTTTCGCATGTGGGAATCGTGCCGGACGATGACGTTGGTCTGCGGGTTTTCTCGGGGATCTCCCGTTTCCCACGCCCTTTCATTCCGGCGCTGCTCCATACTCACATCATGTCATTCCTCACCAGCGCTGAAGACCTCGATGCTAAGCGTTGACAGAACTATCTCAATCACTCACACCACAGGATGCTAGATATGCATCTGTACAGTGATGCAGTCCCGTTGGGACACTGGAGGATGATGTGAGGTCCCCAACTTCAAAATAATTAACATAGCTTTACGTGAAAATCTTAAAATGTGCTCATAGTTTCTCTTTAAACTATTTGACGTGTGATGTGGACATAAATACCGACATGTTTGGTGTTTGTTCTTCGTACATCATCAACCCTCTGAGACTCAAATTAATTAATATTGTTTGATGCTGCAACGCACCAATTTTACAAAGAGAACTTAACTTAGTCTCCCCTTTAATAGGAAAGTAAATTTTTTCTGGGAAATAATTAATTCACGAGTACACTGAAAGTGTAAACTTGGCTTCAAGATTTTCTGTTTTGTGAAACAGACAACAGATTCACATTGGCTGTTTGCTAGTACTACAGTACATTATGAGTGGGCGAGCATTTAGTTGTGTCTTTATTATTTGCTCAACGCCCACTAGGAATATGTCAAATAAGACCACAACTAACTGCGAAGGTTACACGAACTAACGGGTGTTTGAAATGTGCCTTGTGCCTGAAAGAAAAATGGGATTTTTCAGGTCCCGGTTAATTTATCTCAGTAGCCGTATGTTTGTGGAAGGCACTGTTCGTATAAATACGTTGTTGTGGGGAAGGAATCTGTTCTCGTCGAGATCTGGTTCCAGTCGCCCGAGCGGAACAGGTTCTCGTCAGAGGCGGAAACCCGAGGAACAAAACGGCCCGGGCCAAAGCGTGCAACAAACTGCTAAATCTAGCGTGCTATCAGATTATAACTCGGAGTGGCGGGGTGTCTGAATAACGGCCACCGTGTCGCCCCGCTACGACGGCGTACATTCTTTATCGCGGGCCCCGTCGACGTAACTCCTCAGCTACAAGGGTAACTGGGAACTAATACACTGCGTATCGCAGTCCATGATTCCCAGCCCACGTTGTTTTATGTGCTGCAGCTCTGTTAGTTCTTTATGTTATTGTATGCTTTAGCATTCATCTCGTGTTATTTCCGTTATCGCGCGGTGTAGTCTTACTTTAATAGATTCGCGAGCAACACTTCAAAAAAGCGGGCAGTTCTTTAGAATACGGCAGGTCTTCTATCATGATGGCGGAATCACATTGGCGCGACAGTGCGACACGACAAAAGCGACGCGACACTAAAATATCTGGTTATTGCGAACACTGTTTGGCTGTCACGCGACAAATTCTAAAAAAAAAAAAATAAAAAAATAAAAAAATCATGTAAATAGTTCATTACCAATACACACGACAGCAACAGATGTTAGCAGTATTTTAGTCCTTTTTTTCTCGTTTATTAGTAATTTATTTTAAATACGCACTGACATTCCGAAATGTGAAAAAAAAAAAAAAACACAATTATATATATATATTTTTAAAGTTATGATTTGCGTGTGATAACCAACGAAAATCTCTCTTAAAACTGTACTACTAGCTCACCAGTTCCAACAACATTTGGGCGCAAAATTAAACCCCGACTCGAATAAATCGACGTAATTTCCATTCGGAATTTGCATCGCGTCCGCTACTTCTGTCGAGCTGACGTCACAGAAACTTCAGTGCTGATTGGCGGCCATATTTGGTTTTACATGTCGCGGTGGTCGTGTCGCTTCTGTCGCGCATATGTGACCACACCATAATATGGAACACGATATGTAGCAGCAGACCTTGCCTTCAACCTGGCATAGATCTCACAGCGCGTGCAGACCGGCAAGGCAAGAAGCTAGACGTACCACTACAAAAGTACCACTAGGTACCATAGGTAGGTACCGTAAACCGGGGTAACTTTGACCATTTTCGGGGTTACTTTGACAATTTAACACATTGGTTTTTGGGTTTTCTGGTAAATAAACATAATCTGAGCCGAGTATTTTAAGTAATTCCTTTTATCCTTATAGCTAATGCTTGAAACTTTCGTCAATAAATAACATAAAAACCAAAATTTTGAGTTTTCAAAGCTACCCCGCTAGGTAAAAGTAATCCCGGTTTACAGTACATAGTGGTACATAGGTACCAGTAGGTACTACTGTTCAGGATAAAGTGAGCACTAAAAATTTGATATTTGAAAAATATCACCAGCCGTTACTGCATATAGTTCAACATTAGCTATAGTTACTTTATTGCTTGTATGGTTGGCAGCGAACTTACGCAATATAGTTACGTGTATTTTCTTATTTGAATGCAACAATACCGAAGCAAAATCAACCGCAATCGACATAATCCAATTTTATATAATTAATAAATAGTTTTGTATCAAACTGTATTATTCATACTGATTAATCAATTTATTTTGCACGCGCAGTTATTAAATGACGTGTCCAGAGAGGTCAGACATTTCCCGTCGTCAGCCATTACGCGCGGAAAGATACGAATTAGCTGAAAATATTACTTTAGCGGGGCTTTTTTTTTTGTGCTCACTTTATGCAATAAATTATTTTATTGAGGCCAAAGATGTTAAGTTTTGAGAGTGGTCAAACATCTACACTGGTTTTTAGTTGCATGGAATTTAGTCTTAGATTAAAACTTGTTCAGACGAATGGAAAACAGCTGAAACTATAGATTAGATTCTATAGATTCAAGGTGTTGGCCTCCAGCCTGCAACGTGAGCAACAAAGGCATCCGAGTATTTGTGTATAAGTGCGATTGTAAATACTTATAAGTCTCGTAGTCTCTGCACAATAAGCGTGTGTTTATTTTCTTTACTCAACTTTCCAGTCACACATTATGTTAGTAACTTTCTCTTCTGAGGATCTCTAGTGGATATAATGATGACCCTAACGTGACATGGTAAATTTCATCGTCCAGAAACAAGTGCGCATCGACATACTCAGAGACGCTATAAAACAACTAGACTGTTCCGCTGCTCTTTTGTTACAGTACTAAATTGAATGCTGGCATATTGCAGGCAATGATAGGGAATTGTGTACTTTAGCAAGAAAGGGGGGACGATTTTTTTCAACAGTAAAATTTGGAAGCTTCTTGGACAATAACTGCTAATATTTTATAACATTTGTCAAATTGCAAGAAAACGTTTTGCAGTACTAATTGTGAAATATATATTTTACGTTCACTTTAGAATTAAAGCATTATTGCATTGTGAATAACGTTACAAAATATTGTCCATTAGTAGATGTCAAAGTTGACTCACGTTAACTCGAAACAGAGGATAGTTGTTCGTGAAGGAGCGGGGCTGGGAACATATCGGGTGAACGTCACAACTCCTAGTCAGGGGCGGGGTCAGCGAACAAGTGAAGGGAAGAGGAAGGTTAGTTGATAGTTAGGGTTGGGAGAGGGGGGTGCTGCAACCACGTCTACGTCGACGGTAGACCACGCCTGAGCGAGCTGCGCGGCCTTGCCAAGGCTAACTGCTCTGTAACCTGACACCTCTGTTGTGCCACTCGACCCAGGGCGTAGACCTGCCACGATGGGCGTCCTGTTGCCACTTGACGTGGGATCGCTGCAAACTTTCACCTGCACGAAAATAAACAACTCATTGCCTTACACATCTCTAACATCCAAAGATATGATGGGTAGAGATAGAGATGATGGTTTCTCGCGGAAAATTTGACTATTTGCTGTGTTTCATTAGTGCATGAAAAAGACGACTGGCTTTCGCTTGTGGTTAGAGCTGTTGCCCTATTTGACTAACCCAATAAGAATCCCGCTTCTAAAATATTTGGTACCAGGGGCAGATTTGGGGGAGGCGGAGCATGCCCCCCCTTTTTTTAAGGTCAGATTTACTTTCTTTTTTAATTTTTTCTAGTTTAATTTTATTAGCACTGTATGTAGAGACACTGGAAAATCGCGGGAATAGTTGACTGCTTGCTAGGCTCCAACGTGATATATTTAACACTGAATGTATGTATCAACATTGGCTATCGTTTATTTGTAGCATTTCTTCTCTCTACAACAGGCCCAGTTAGAACTGCACAGCTTAGACACACAGCGTGTATGATTTGTCCCAAAACTATTCACACGTGTCACGGTTAATATAATATAATATTATATTGGTAACTATTTTAAACATTTTCGCGATTTTCCAGTGTCTCTATATGCTTTTAAGACATACTGTAATTTGTTAAAAAATATTCTTACTTATGTAATTAAATTTTTTTGTGTGTAAATTCCTTAAAAAGCACCATGTTGCATATCTAAAATAAAATTTTCCCGGGGGAGGGTCCCCGGACCTCCACTTTTGGCTTAGGGTGTATGTATACACACTTTTTAAGGCATAGCCCCCCACTTCTTGCAATGCTGGATCCGCCACTGTTTGGTACCTATTAATAGTCTGCAGATAGCTACATTATGTCTGGCATATTAACACCCAATCGTGCATGTCACAAAAAAACTACAGTATTTTCAAGGGGATGTTGGTACAAATAATATTCGCGATATACCATCATCTCTAATTGTGGTGTATCACGAACTTATTTTATGCCAATATACCCTTGAAACCACTGTAGTTTTTCGCAACATGTATGATCGTGTGATACACGTCTGTAACTACCTGCAGACCAATAACATGCATTAAATAGTAGGATTTTTATTGGCTCAGTCTAATAGGGTAACAGCTCCAAGTATAGGAAAACCAGTGAACTTCTGATATGCTGAACGTACATTGAAACCTTGCAACCAGTAAAGGTTTCCCGTGCTGTAAAAATAACTCATAATAAGCAGACCACGCGAATCCTGGGCTAGATTGTAGACGAAAATACAAAGTGTAAAATATTGTACGGAATTTTACCTGCACAATGTGGCAACATAGCAAGGAGACAGTCCCCACTTGCTCTCCACGTATAGGTAGGGCCCGGTAGTTTTCGCGAAAAGATTTTTGCCCCACTTTGTTTCAGTGTCTTACGTGCACACCTGCAGTTCAACTTCATGGCTGTTGACAGAGTGTTTTTGTGCAGAGTCGTTATTCATTTGACTGTGCCAATCAGTACACGGATAACTGTCACACATCACGTTTGTGATTTGCGGGTTTAACTTCCACACGCTGGGTGTTACGGCATCCAATCACTGACCACATAGCAGAGATGCAGGTGCTCACGTAAGGCACTGAAACAAAGTGCTGCAAAATTCTTTTCGCGAAAATTACCTGGCTCTACGTATAGGTATTATATTAGGTATGTTAAATCACGTTCACGCGGAAGCATGCTTGGACTGCTCGAGATTTTAACATGCACTCATAATGCTCAGGTCAGAACAGTAGTAGTAGGATGTTTATGATATATGTAGATCGTAGTAAGAGGGGACTAATGACAGTGCTATGTGGCCGCATGTAAAATGCCATCCTACAACTTTCTCCCACTTGCATTTTCGTCTCAAATTTAGCCTAGGATTCGTGTGATGTACTTAATATGGACTTGTCTCTTGACATCCTGTATTTTGTTTCGTACCACAATGCAACACAATAAAATTCTTGTTTGATTATAGCTCTGATAAAAAAATTATCTCTCAAGTATATAATAATTACTAACGGAATGTATTTTCGCGGTTGTAAGGGGAAGGCGGGGGGAGGGGCTGTGTAAAGGGAGTGGGCACATAAAAGGGCCTGGTGACAAGTATTTATTTCCAACGGAACAACTTAGCAAGCGCGAAAATGCACATTGTAGCAATAAATAATGGCTGTGGGAATTCAATCGTTGGCGTTAGCTGTACTTTTATCAGCGACACATACGGAAATTTCAGATACATCGAGCTCTATGTATGCAGAAAATATTATCCAGCAAATCTGTAACACTGGTTTGATGTTGTAAAACTGCAGAATACAATAATAATAATGATAATAACAATAGTAATGTTTCTTGAAAATTTGTTCGCCTTCTTTATAAAATAAAATATTCTTCGATTTCAATGCAAAAGTTTATAATTACATTAGAAAATCGCTTTCATAGACGGATTGCGCATTTTGTTGCATAGAAATACAAACAAATAACACATAAAACCAATTCCCTGTAGCTAATTCTAGTTACCTTCCTCCAAGGTCTGTTAACCAAAAATGGCAACAGTGACAATACTGTTTACTCTGCGTCTACAACAAACTGATTAACCACAAGTGCCGAACTACTGAATGCACTGAATCAGTTACCAGTTCAACCGCGAAAATACGCCTATTAAACATCCAAAGAACAAAATTTCAAAACTAGACACTTTAGCTTTATCTAGTTGTAAGGGAGAGTGAAATAAATATATAAATTTATTTCTTGTAATACTAGATAGAAACAACTTTTTAATGAGAAAATGCATTTAATTTATTTAATCTGAGTTTTAATTTGTTTTTAACACTTTTACCTATTTTTTGTGGAAACGTCTGTTTTACTAGGGTTGTAAGACCAATGCTGACAGGCTATCCCAATGTGTGACCAAATTGAACGACGCCACATGCAATGTCCTGTACAACGTCTTTTTTGTTGAAGAAAAATCGTTACACCTACCACGGCTAAAGTACGCAATTTCCTATCTTCGTCTGCAATATCGTCCATTTGGCAGGCAAAAGGGCCAACGTCTCAGTTTTAATATTAGTTCATAAACTAATTTACTGACCCTTAAGGGTGTTCAAGTGGGGAAAAATTCATAATTTTATATTTGTATAAAATAGTGTTAGTTTTGTAGACATTACTTCAGAGAACATTAACATCTAACGGAAAAAAATTAGCTCGTCTAGTTTTCCCGTAATGTCACTTCAAAGTCAAAATTTGCATATTTTTACTTCATACAAAACTTGAAAACCAGTAAATACAATGAAATGGAAAAAATCTCATCAAAACTACACATCACCGTCTACGGCTTGAAGCATATACAAACACATTATAAAATATTTCTGTGTTTAAAATAAATTTCTAAAAATACCAAAAAAAAAAAATTTTAATTTTGAAATTTTTTATTTAACATAAACATTTTTTGTAACGGGTTTTAAATGCTACAGGCCATAGACAGTAACGCGTAGTTTTGATATGATTTTTTTCATTTCTTTATGTTAACTGGTTTTCAAGTTTTGTATGAAGTAAAAATACGCAAATTTTGACTTTGAAGTGCCATTACGGGAAAACTAG
>PNEQ01107148.1:24441-48357 GCA_003012365.1 Medauroidea extradentata | reverse complement strand
CACCATGTGAGTGCTGACAGTCGACCTTCTACAACATATGGGTGGAGCCAGCTCTGGGTTCTAGCAGGGCATACCGTAACACGTAGATATACTCTCACACCTCTAGTCGCCTTCTGCCCGGAAATATACGCATTTATAAGCTCAACACTTCTCACACCATGTGAGTGCTGACAGTCGACCTTCTACAACATATGGGTGGAGCCAGCTCTGGGTTCTAGCAGGACATACCATAACACGTAGATATACTCTCACACCTCTAGTCGCCTTCTGCCAGGAAATATACGCATTTATAAGCTCAACACTTCTCACACCATGTGAGTGCTGACAGTCGACCTTCTACAACATATGGGTGGAGCCAGCTCTGGGTTCTAGCAGGACATACCGTAACACGTAGATATACTCTCACACCTCTAGTCGCCTTCTGCCAGGAAATATACGCATTTATAAGCTCAACACTTCTCACACCATGTGAGTGCTGACAGTCGACCTTCTACAACATATGGGTGGAGCCAGCTCTGGGTTCTAGCAGGGCATACCGTAACACGTAGATATACTCTCACACCTCTAGTCGCCTTCTGCCCGGAAATATACGCATTTATAAGCTCAACATGGCACTATTTCAGCACTTTACAAACAAAAATATTATATTTGTCTAAGAAATTATTATATTTACAAGGTCAAATTATGCTTTACAAGTGAAAACCTGTATGCTTATACACAAATAATAACTTACATCTGTAGCTTCTGTTTACACGTGTGTTCGTGATTGTGATGGCTCTTCAAACTCATATATTCATTTTAATGAATAACAAAGTAGACTGTACAAAAAGCTTTGAGTGTAGAAACTAGAAACGTTTATTTAACACTACGGAAACAATTACTTTACTGTCTACCTTACATATCACGATTCAATACACTGTTGCAACACAAAATAGTGTAACCATGACAGCGTTGTTAATGTTGCGTTGCATTTTATAAAGCTTTAGTAAAAGACTAACGTAACATTTTCCCATTATTTACGTGGCATTTGTCTGGTTAAATGTTGTTTTGGTAGAGTCTCGGTAGGTCCGTGGCCCCTAGACACCCCCCCCCCCTTTCCCCGGCCCTGCTTCAACAAGAGCCTCGCCAGTGGCGAACAATATTTACATGACACTATGTACGTCACCAGGATTATTCCAAGGAGGGGGAGGGCGAATAGGAACGAGAAAAAACCTATAAAGATACGTGAATGCAGCAAATACGTTATGTCATGTTATACAAAATACTCGTAATGGCCTTTACATTTATAAGAAGTACCGCTTAAATATTTCAGTAAATACAACTGCACAAACCAATAAATGAATGTAAATAACAAAACTAACTATACGAACTCAAAGTATGCCTACACGACCTCATAAGTTAATAATGACATGTGACGGAAATAGTCGTTTCATATTGATAGGCAAAACATATATCATCAGCATTAAATCCATCAGAAGAGAAGAGTGACTTACACAAAACTAAAGAAGTGACCATTTTAAAAGGGTAGGGGGCAATTACCTTGCCCCCCCCCCCCCGCCTAATCTAACAAGATTGTTGATGGCCAGGCATCACACTCTGCTGTCACGTGGGAGAAAGCTCTGTGGTTACAATACTGCCAACACTACAGCTGAAGGAGTGGTGCGGTGCTGGGATCTATCATAATGCACGTGGTTGCTGGTAAATAAAGCTCTCGAGACACAAATAGTGAGTGAGTGCAAACTATGAAGAGTATTGACGGCAGCAAAGCGAACACACACACCGCCCAGTTATCTCAGCTGACATGTAGGTCACAACTCTGCATGATCTATACAACTGGACCACACGTCGTATGTCTCTATTCACCTCGTCATCTATGTCAAGTGTGATGACAGTAGGAAGTCGCACACAAACTATTACATTCAATGGCGTAGACCGGATTTGAGTAAGAAGAGGGTTTGACCTGAGAATAATACAATGAACAGCCACCACCCTTTTAAATTAAAGCGGGGGTCCTCCCTCGGGAAAATTTGGATTTCAAGGTGCAACGCTGTGCTATTTTAGCAGTTTTTCGTAACGAAAAATGGAATATTATACTGGTCAAAATATTTTGATTCTTTTAATATGATTTTTTAATAATATTTTTGTGGCTAATGGGAGTGTTGGAGAACTCTTCGACTACATTAACATCAATGTTTACGTCATAGTTCTCGCAACAGTTAGTTGAACCTGACACATGAGCCGCGCTGAGAAGTGGTACGAAAATCGGATTTTTTAATGTGTAATTATTATACGTGGTTGGAATGCGGTCATCTGCGAAAAGAAGACACACTTGAAACTATGTCACTGTAGTTTCAAAAATACAATCCGCTTAGTAAAATAATGATTGCAGCTCTTCGAAAGTGACTGGACACACGAGTTCACAGATAAGACTAACTACATTGCAAACGACAGACCTCAACACAAGGCTATGACCTGATAATTGTACTGCCAAACATGGTTAAACTAATACAAAGTAGAGAGCAAAACGTCCATTAATTATCACAGGCCTGCAAAATTCAGGGCCATAGAAACTTTCCTCACGATATTTGCTGTGCTTAAAGTATTTTGTATTGCTGAAACCAAAACTGAATTTCGTTTGTCTCTATCACGTACTATTTGTCCAAAACATACACTGCTACTTTTAGTAATGTTGTGATATAAATATAGCGTTATTAGAGTCAATAGAGAAGCAAGTGTAAACGTAACCAATTCTGAGGCACAGATTGAAGGTAAGTACATAAACTATATAACATACAAAGCATTTTACTGCCGTTTAAAGTTCAGTACGTGCGCACATACACTTACAACATACATTTTAGGCTTTGTATTGTCATTTAAAGTTTAAGTACATACATTATTGTTTTGGTTACGCATCGTTTACACACACTGATAACATGGTGCAAGCAACTACTGATGACTATTATTATTATTATTATTATTATTATTATTATTATTATTATTATTAATAATAATAATAATAATATTAGAAGCATTAGAATAAGGTCTGTTTCACGTTATGAAATGAAAGGTCTCGATTTTTCATTACTAACACAACTTTAATTTTAACTGCACTCGCTTTATTAACCCACAGTTCTCAATGAAATAGTAGTGTTCGGATTCGATAACGTGGGGTTTGTAAATAAGTGGTGTAACCAAATTAATTTTGGTTGGGGGAGGGGTTGTAGGGATACATACACTCCCCTCACTCTTTCAAACAACGTCTAGAAATTCTGAGGAAACAGTCAACCTTCCCACCGCAGTCGTGATGCCAAGCGAACAAACTATTCATACTATTATCATTATTCTGTATGAGTGAGTGCGAGCATGGCTGTACGGATAGGCATATAGTATGTGACAACAAAACTACCCCCCCCTTGCCCAGTTGAAGAACTAGCTGGCTACAGTGCAGTTATAAATGGCTGGATGTACGCAGTGCGACAGCAGAGCATAGCGGAACACCGCCTCGTGGCTACAGCACACAAGTGACGCAACAACATGGCGTAACCTCGAGCACAGCTGGTTGGCTGGCTTCTTGTACAACCACACACCTCCCACTATACACTATACACTCCCTACATATTTACACACGTGCACTGTGAGGGGCGGAACTATTTATATGCATAGCTCACTGTTACTGCACATTAGCACCGTCAAGTCGTCAGCCAATACACCAACATACCGGGCTATTCACACCACTATGTTTCAAGGTCATGTGCCCTGAGCACACGTCTGCGCTGTCACGTCATGCTAATTACGACAAACACGAGCACAACACAAGAAAGACAGTAGGTGAGGCAACAGTGCAAAGTGTATACTTGATACGAACACATCGTGAGGAGTGGAGCAGGGACGGCGATGCAGCGTGTCACGAGTATTCTTTTTTATGTTTACCTACGAAAAGAGCACACACTTGAAACTATACTTATATGTTTTCAAAATTCACCACGCTTGTTAGAAACATGATTTCCGGGCCTCTCAAAATGGTTAAGAACGTGTTTTTTAAACTGCTGTAACTCCGAAAATATTACCTGAATTCGTAAAGTGCAAAGCGAGGGGCATTCGTTGGTCTTTTACTTGATACTATTCAAAAATAAAACGTTCCGGTCACAGCTTAAAGTCCCGTAGGAAAAAGACTACAAGGAAACCTTGCACGCCAGTTTGGCGCGCTGCGAATAGAGGCGATATTCTTCTCGTCAAGCGCGGGGCGGAGTGAATTGTGGTGTTTATAAATAAACAGGATTGGAAAATTGAAGACACGCGTTTGCTTCTCAATGCAAACATCCTGGATGTTGTTGTCCATAGGGGTTGTTGCAATCACTTACGACTCAGCTGGGATAGTTACTCAATACAAGCCGTGGTAACCTCCTTTCCTCTACGTCAACTCGCGCATTTATTTCATGGCCAGTCGGAATCCAAACCCATGTGCATTTACTTTACGGTTTTAATTGGAGCATTAGACCCTTCGTGGATAATTCTGAGCCAGCATGAAACCTGTAAGTAAACTAGGAACTAATTCCTGCCTATCTCGTCCGGATTCAAATTGACTCCTTCACTGGGGCAGCAGCCAATGAACAATTAGGAAATTATCTATGTTGTATACTGTAGAAGCATAATTGAAACTACAAAAAAAAAAAAAACATTGACATTGGTTTATCCGTTTGAAAGCTACGAATAAATTACACAACACAGCACGAAACACTGAACACGACCAAATTGTGATTGCTCAGAGTTATTTGAACCTCGGTTATTACGAAGCCGTACACACACACAGCCAGACTAGCAGTCGAACTTATAACACCTATCCTTTTTGGTCGGGGGTTAAAAACTGAATTTAGTGAGTATAATATAAAAGGGCATTTTTATTTTAGTGACGAATTTTCAAGAGTTAGTTGTTTTGTGATCCCAACATTGAGCACACAGTGTGTCGAGGCAATATTTGAAATTTGTTAACACAAGAAGCTATGACTGTCTTAACCATAAGTGAAAAGATATATAAACGAATATTTCGCTTCGAACTGTAAAGGAGTGGTATATAGAAAGGCACATACAACACTGTTGTGAAGAAGACCTCGTCTTCTGAGGCGGTTTTAAACATCCGCACTTATCTCACCTAACAAACCTGAGGAACTGGGATACTTGAACACACTTTAGAAACACACACTGCATTTACAACGAACAAGACAGCTCAAGAAACAGTTCTACTACTAAATACGTGCAAGGCCAGCCGTAAATGACAAAAATTAAATTACTGAAAAATTATGGAAGAGAGATTATATCATGTAGAGTGTAGACAATCGAAATAAAAATGTATTCTTGTTCCTTTTATAATGCTTGGGAATTCTGATTCAATTACATTGCATGTCACAGAAATAATTCAGCAGGATCTCTCGGATGAACAATTCAACATTTGTGTGCCTAAGATTGCCAGTTAAATTGGTATAGCAGAAGCATATCTGAAAAGTAACTTAGTAAATAGAAATAAACTACGGCAATAAGATGGTCAAAAAATAAACAGAATACTATTGGTCATTTGTACTGTTACTGAATAGTTACTTTCCTGGCGCAGACTCGGCGTGTAGCGTCGGCGATAAGGCGATTTGGTCTAGGCAATAAACACGGCCAAGTTCGTGATGAAAGTGTCACAACTTCTGCACTTTAGATAAGTTTAGAGATATTAAAGTATTTTCAAACACTAACTTTACCAAATAAACAAATAAATAAGAACAATGTTCTACCTAGATTGACTCTCAATAATTTCTGAACATTCTCTCTCTTTATTTCTCGCAAATATTTTTGAATGATCATAAGTAAGACGAGTCCAGTTATGACGTCCACATAAAACATAGCAAAATCACAGGAAAACGCAAAAAAATTCAAATTTATTTGCAACAGCATTCCTACTGAGCAACACTACTTATGTTGATTACAGCTTCGTTACATTCAAGCTGGTGTAGCTACATAAGTATATTATTTGCAGCAACTATTTCAAAATGCGGTCGTTTATTACTAAATTATTACGAATGTTGACCACTTGCAATAACTATTTGTCATGGTGCTTACTTTCTTATGCCTTGTATTCAGGCAGTCGTAGATTTTAACTAATACAACAGTTAAAATATAAAGTATTGTAAGAATTTAAAAATTTTTAATTTTGGTACAATAGTTCGCTCGCGTCACTTAGAAAACTACACGTTTCAATAAATTGGAAAAAATTTTTAGACATGTAGCCAGACATGTTACAGTACAAAATATAAACAATTACAAAAAATATTATATTAACATAAGTTAATTTAAAAAATATCACTGCACTACCACCACTACTAGTGTTGAAACAAGTATGGTATAATGTGACAGGTATTCTATACAAACCTGTGTATAACTTCTTGCATGGAGATCGTCATAACAAATCGTGTAAGCTCCCAGCAGATCTTGTACACAACATTGTACCGTGGCAACCGTCATTCACGTGACACATTTTACAAAATATTTACAGTTATTGTCCACAAGTAGGCCTAGTTGTCAAATTTTACTGGAGTTATACGAAACAGAAACATTATTGATAAATCCCTGTGTATGGCGACTTTCCAACCATTCTGTACATAGGCTACAGTATGTGTTTACCATTGTGTGCGTGTGTGCCGTTACTACGCACTGACAGCGACAACAGCATGCCATAACCACATCTGGGAATTCCACCCTAACTCGAGGAACTTACTGTCAAAACACGTGGCCAGAAAAACATCACTTTCTTTTGTTCACAGAGTACGTTTGTGAATAATACTGGTTGCCAACTATCACACAATAAACGCGCTGTTGAACAGTGCCCCTACAACACTAGAGTTTCACATAACATAAGCCTTAACAATGTATGCTGTAATATCTTTTTAACCCCCGAAGTGAACAGAGGGGTGTTATAATAAGTTTAGCGTGTGTATCTATGCATCGTAGGTTCTAAACGAATGAACATTTTTGATTTAGTTTCCTTCTGTTTAAAAGATCACTTGGCGTGGTGTGTCCTTAGCTATGATTCAAGAATATTTGTTCAGCCGGTTGAAGATGAGCTCTTTTCTAGTTGTTGAAGAGATGTGAGCAATTTCTACAATGGTCTGATCGATTCGGAATTTAGTATTCTGTGAGTCGGGTTATTTTATATTACTGTTACGTAAATAAACTTAAACATATAACTTCCTAATCCTGAGAATGTTCACAAACTAGTTCGTCAAGACTTGGCTTGTAAAAGTGAGGATAAAATACATATCCAGAGTGGATTGTTGGGAATAGCTCCCGTATCTATGACTGTGTTCCAAGCAGTGATGGTGGGTAACAGCGAGAACATTCTCTACCAGGGTATTCTCCAGACTATTGTAGCGTCCTACACTTTGTAAGATTGGGCGATGGTCTTCCTGTTTACAGGCCAATCACAGACATTCAGTCGTAGCACATCAGAGTCAAACCAGGACTCACCAGTAACGACAGAAAAACGTCATAAATGAACACATTACATAGAAGCCTAGCAAACATTCAGCTATTCCCGTGATAAATCACCGTCGCCTGCGTTGTTATCCGACAACAGACTGTACTGCAAGTTACTATGTCCTCATGTGACGTCTGCTGTTGTCCAGCAGTTTGTATGGTGCGCCTGCACCTCAACAACTTTTTATATTACTAGGGACAGGAAATTTTCGCTAATTCTATGACCGCAGGGTAGAATCCATTGTCCTATGCATACGCAAGCCCCGGCTATTTGTTCATTGTCTGTTGTTCCAGTGAGTAGCAGCTAGTAAACAAATGGTCAGGGCTTGAGTATGTAATATTCCTGTCCCTGTCAATCAATGATGTAAGGACAATTGTAATGCGCTCAATAGAGTGCCGTAAATGTCAGGTATTCGAGGACCAGCTGGCTGGGCTCTACAGTCCAGTGTACGGCCCGTCATCAGACGCTTGGCCATTGGCTGCTGCTGCGCTGAGTGACCAGTAATATATATCACGAGTTAACGCGGCAGGTTTCCTATTGGTTCAGAGACCTTGACGACGAATTTCACACAACGTGATTCAATCGCGTAATTAACGTGTGCGTAAAAGAATTTGCAATCTAATGAGTCCTCAAATGAATCTGCGAAATTTCCGGGACTATCGCGATCAAACAAAAATGTGAAGGTAGGACTAACATCACGGAATGTATTCTGATGAATAGAGACTATAGTCTGTCGCCAAACAACTGGAAACTTGCAAGTCTCAGCCTGTTACCAGTTCCACTGATCACGTCGCCTCATACACTGCAATACATTACGTATTTTGTTCTAAAACGTATTAAAACTTGCTAAATACTAAAACTATAATTATCAAGCGTCATTCGTGTGGTTTCAACCTCTACAATAGGACCGTGGGTAACTCGGAAGTAACGAATAACGTGTTCAAAATTAAAAATAATGGGTACACAAATAGCTGTTATTATTACCTTGCAAAAATAGCGCCGAAGTATTATTTGTTATCGTGTTAACAATGTCGCATTTGTACTACTCGACCACGACAACTAGTCCTCCCGTGAGGGGAAGAAGCGTGGCGCTAGTAGTAGGTAGACACGTCACAGGGAGGGGAAATGTACTGCGCCTGACATGAGTTCATGGCACACTGTCAGTGGAGACGTAGCGCGGCGAAAACCGAGCCAACTGCCCGTGCCACAGTATTATGGCCGGTGCTGTGGTGCGCCACACCAGTTGCGCGCGGTCATCAAGGACAACACAGCGTTAGTTCACATTTTCCCCGCAGGACTAGTTGTCGTGGTCGAGTAGTATGAGTACCTACTTCAAAAATAACATAAGAAGGGCACAAACATTAACGCAAAAACTTCATCAAAATTTGGCAAGTTTTTCATAGCTAATACCTAGAGCCCGGTAGTTTTCGCGAAAAGATTTTTGCCCCACTTTGTTTCAGTGTCTTACGTGTACACCTGCAGTTCAACTTCATGAATATTGTCAGAGTGTTTTTGTGCAGAGTCGTTATTCATTTGACTGTGCCAATCAGTACACGGATAACTAGCACACATCACGTCTGTGATATGCGGGTTTAACCTCCACACGCTGGGTGTTACGACATCCAATCACTGACCACATAGCAAAGATGCAGGTGCGCACGTAAGGCACTGAAACAAAGTGACGCAAAATTATTTTCGCGAAAATTACCGGGCTCTACTAATACCAAAGAAAAATAAAAAAGGTTAACTCTCTAACTAGGGACAACTGGTTTTCGCGAATAGATTTCCGTGGAATCTTAAGTGTAATACCTTATTATCGCATACACTTAATATCCGTGGTTATTGGGCGCTTGTCTTTCTGGGGAGAGGTTTCCCATTTGACTGTGCCAATTAGATTGAAGTAATTCGAGGCATCATACGCCCACATCACGCCAGAGTTGAAACAATTGACACTTACATTTTAATGTGATCTGTAGGGCCACGATTTTGTCGCGAAAAAATTTGGTCCACTTTGTTTCAGTGACTCACGTGCACATCGGCAGATCTGTATTGGCAGCGTGTCTTTGTTCAGACACGTATTTCATTTTACTGCACCAGTCAGAATAGGATTATTGTGAGTCTGTACGTCTGTAATTTGCCAAGGCAAGTGAGAATAAAATCATCCAATCACAGACGACGTAGCAGAGCTGCAGGTGTGCACATGACGCATCGAAACCAAATGTTGCAAAAATCTTTTCGCCATAAAATCGCGTCTCTAGTGATCTGTATTAATATTTATATTATTATTTAGATATGCATATGACAAAGCTATATAACGTCAAGTGTTATATTTTATTAAGTTTTGTTCGTGTGTCGTCTTATTTGTTTACTCGAATTATTTTGTTCCCTGATTGTCTTAATGTAACTAGCACTGTTCTGCCTGCCTTTACTTTTTTTTTTTTTTGTACATCAAATGTTGAACAATTGATTTTGACAAGTCTCATATCTTGTATATTAGGGTTTAAGCGAGATGAAAAATAAATAAATAAAATATCTACAACATAGTTACAGCCAATTTTGGGTAAACATTTATTTGTCCGAGTAGTGTATTCCTCAAGAAAGTATTTGCTACCACTAGGGCACAGAAGTTTGTCCAAGCTAGTTTCAATGCCGTGTGTGCAGATCGGTAATTCTGCCTCACAGTTATTGGTCGTTTGTCGTTCATATTTGACTGCACCAACCACAATGCAGTTATAGTCTGTGCCTTGCCAATATAACCACAAGACAAGTGAAAGTTACAACATTCTGTCACTGACCATGAAGACTCAGGGCCGTATCTATAAACAGCTTTCGTCAGTCATTCACCTGGTAGCTCGTCAACTACTCGCAACCTATAAAAGACTTTCGGGAACTTGCTAGTTGAAAGCGCTTCCACATACACTTTAAGAGTAAATATGGCAACATAGCACCATTTTTTTTCCTTTGGATAGTATTCAGAATGAGTATAGGAACGCACCCTACAATTTTCGACCGTATTTTCTGACATTTCACATTTCTTGTTCATATCTGAGACGATGTTATTATCTTTGGATTTAGGTTAGGTATGTAAGCAATGTTTTTGTGGAGGTTAAATACGGTCAAAGTAGTATTTATGAGGAATTTTTCAGTGAGCGTAATATTGTGTTTGCATGGAGAACATTGCATGTTTTACAAATGCTCAAAAACAATGTTTTTATTATTCAATAAAGAAATACGTAAAACGGAAAATAAAAAATAAACCATCTGTGGAATAACCTGTCATACGAGTCACTTGACGAAAGTACGAGGACATTCAAAATGTAAACGTTTACTTTTTTACAGCTGACATAATTATCGTAAGAAACTAACGAAGATAATAAGATCATAAAAATGTCACATAAAATGTGTACACACAGAACATGTTTTCGTTAACACGTGTTTACCGTCATTTTCGTACCATGCTGTTATTATTTCTACGCAAAATTGTATCTTCTTTTCAAAACAAAAGTACAAAAATTGCAAACGTATACACGTGCAGTAACAATTTTGGTTTGTGAAAAGTCCCACCTTGTAGCAAACCCTCCGTGGAATATTGCATACACTTTAAACGGATCTGGTATACTTAACAGTAGCTTCTGTTTATTGAAAACTTTCATATACGTGATTCATTAACTCGTTTCAATCAAGATTATCTTTTAAAAATGTTGTACTTACGTATGTAACAAGTATCGTTTGACAGGTTATTCCAGAAAAGACCGCCGGCATTGTTTTAAAAACACAATGAAAACAGCTGAACAGGCTTTCGAATCACCGTCTGACCACATTCACCTGAAAGTGGATGGCTCTTCACTTCCAGGCAGTCAGCCAACCAAGCGAAGAGGATTATAGTGTGTGTTTCGGGTGGAACAGACTTTCGGTGATTGGCTAACAACCGAAAGCCGTTTACAGATACGGCCCTCAGCCTGGCCGAGCACGGATACATAGGGGCGACGTGGTAACTTACTCGACGCAAGTGCCTATGTCATCCACACGTCTCGCCAGCTACTACATCAGCTGACGTCTTGTCAAGGAATTACCCTCGCGTCACATCGCCCACCTATATCTGCCTACGTATACGTTCTACACGATACACTAAATCCTACTTACTTATTTCCTTTCTCATAATTTATTGTTTTCTGTCACTTTTTAGTAAAAGCCAAGCAGCTTGGTTACAATTGAAGTACATAGAGTGTACCGTACATATAAGTTAACATATGACGTCACAATAAAGCTTATTTTGTATTTAATTTTTCTAGACAAAGTAGTTTTCAAATGTGCTCACTTTATTGCAAACCGCCTATACTAACATCTTAGGTTGTTTCCGTAATCAGGTACAGCTTTTGCTAAGCAGCCTTTCCGCCCCTCATTTCTTCCGCCCGACACACACACACACACACACACACACCAGGGCCAGCAATCCCCTACACACATAGGTAAGGCTGCTAGTTAATGGCGAGAATATTTGTACACAATGTAGTTTCAATGCGTTACCTACAGCTCTGCCTCATAGCCAGTGATCTCACTTGTCAGTGCATTCTACTGGCAAACCACAGACGTTTGGTGCCACAATAGCATAATTCTGACTGTATTCAGATGGACTATGTCCAGGTAAATAAATCCAGTTATGCACTCCCATTGCACAGTTCTTTCAAAGATATCAGCCTTAGCCTGATTGGTGCAGTCCAATGAGAGACGTCTCTGAACAAAGACGCGCTGCCAATAAACGTGCAGCAGAACTGCCAATGTGCTCGTAAAGCAGTGAAACAATATTGAACAGAAATATTTCCGCGACAAAACTCCTACACTAGTTTAACTTCATTTCTTTACAGTTAGTTTTGTTTATGTTACGCTTCAGTAAGAAAAGGTGGCACAAAGATCCGGACGTAGCCATTGTGAAAACACGTAATAAGTACCTGGACGCAATACCTCGTATATACGAGCCCCGTCTATTGGAGGAGCTGGTGGGTGGGACTGCAGTGGAATAACTCACTTAAAAAAACATAATTACATCGCAAGCTGTATTTGAAAACCCTGTGCTTTAGATCCGTTGAGAGAGCATTACGAACTGGTACACGTTAAGGTACTTGTCTTTAAATTACATCCGTTCATAGAATAGCAATTCTGATTAGCCCAGTCAGGAAGGAAATGTCTTGGTACATATATACGTGGCCTTACGTTAAATACAGAGCTACTGATATGTATGAAATATATAACAATCTAATAAGCACTTGAATCACTTTCGCGAAAAAGGAGGGGGGGTGGCCTTACTCATTCGTAACGATCCTGACGGGAAGAGCGCACTCGAGATTCGAACCACGCGCCACATCTACCTGGAAGTTGACAATCGACCGCCTTCCTAGTTCTCCTGGCAGGTTGCGGGTGTGCATGTGACGTCACTAGGCGCCCCACATGACCTGCATACTCAACTCGACACTCCGCACTTGGACGGATATCAATGTGCGCATTCCTGCGTGAGCTGTCGCGCAATATGCACTAGGCGATCTCGACGACCAATCAGAGGCAACATTATATGGCGAATAGCGATAAAGCCGAAATGCATGTTAATACACCGCCAAACACATAAATACAACTTAAATCGTTAAATAAAACTAAATCACCCAAAACTCTGCTTTAGTTTGTAAAACCTTGATTATTTCCTCTTATGTCTGCACAAAGTGAAGGAAATACATACTGTCTGCAAATTTCAAAATCCATACTAGGATAGTTTGAAACCCTGACAACAGATTAGGCCTACAATGTTTATATCCGGTCATGTTCATAAACCTACTATATTGTAAGATGCTTATTCTCAGTTAGATAGTTTTCTAAAGGCTTGTTACAATTTGACACGAATATCTGGTTAAGTATGTACTTTTATAAAACATAAATCTTGTTTACATGAATAAAAATTGTAACGCCGAAATTAAAAATGTTAAAAACGAAATGTACACAAAAACAAAACCATAAAACCTGTCCTGCTAAGTATCTGCAGACAACACGAGGGTTAAGTGTAGTAGTAAACTATAAGTAGTTCGGGAACACATTTCAAGCTCCGTATTTCCATTTGGACCAAGTCTCGTGCTCTGTCATTCCTACTGGGAGCGCCACCTTGGAAATAGACGTGCTGTTGACACTGGCGTTTAATTACGTCATCGCAGTTGTTCCTTTCACTGTCCGCCATTTTGATTTCACATGTTCGATCAGTTATAATTTCACCAGGCTTCTTTAAAATGTAAGAGTGTCTTGAGAACACCGACACAAAGTGCAGCTACAAACCTACCAACTGCTAGAGCACTCTCGTTTATTTACTTGTTTACTACAAACGGCACTAACGATAGGTTAGTCTGTAACAAGTATGTCTACAGTGATTTCAGGACTTAGAAGGAACATTAATATTTTCTATACATTCCAGAAGGTGACAAATAAACACTATCTCAAACATGTTTACTTACTTTTTATAAGTAACCACCACACAAAACTAACACACTCCAGCGTAACATAGTTTTTAAGGCCACGCCCAAGTTTTTCTGCGATAGTTATTTGTTAAACTTAAACTAGAGCAGATTTCAAAATATTTTAGATAGTTTTGTTAAATACAATTTATGACATTAGCTGGTTTTTTCAAGACAATATATCATACGGTTCCGCTTAATAAGTCCATTATCAAAAATTTCGTTCATCGCATTATTAACTAAAACTATTGTATTTACTCTCCGAAAAAAAAAATTCGTCAACGTGGAGAAAACGATTTTAAACAAAACTGTAATACGTAACATTTTTATATGGGCTCGCGTTAAGAGTGCGTGGTAGATAAATAAGCGCTGAAAACATAAATTGATTTCTATGGTATTTTAGAAGCCAATATGGATAAAATACTAAATGACAATCCTAGATAATGGTATTTGCCAACTTTATAAGCAAATATTTATCCACAATTACTCAATCGTTACGCGTGATCTCTTGCGCCGCAGTTAAATGCAGGAAGTTCCGGCGTCAGAGATTGTGTCTTAGAAGTTCGTAACACTGGAAATAATTTTGTTTAAAACGTTGGTTTAAACTATTGTCTAGGATTGCTATTGTTTAATTTTCGCAAATTGGCTGCAAGAAACCTACAGTTATAGATTGATGCTTTTAGCGTTGAATTATATACCGCACCTTCCTAAGGCGTAAATAAGAACTATCGCGAAAACAGTATAACGAGAGTAGAAACAGAGACATGTATATGAAGACGTGAGGAAGAGGACCTGCCCACCTGGAGACAATGTGTGCGAGACAGAGGAGGGAATGTGTGGTGGAAGAGGTGGTGCTGTAGACGTGAATATTCAAACATAGGCTGGGCCATTCAACAGAAGTTAGGAGCGTCAGAACTTCCTGGTCGGTGTCTGGGGCGTGCCCTCAAGTCTTCCTAGACGTGACGTCTACGCCCCACTGACACTATCTATGTATGTGCCTTGCCTCACCAACTATACTTGCACACTAGACACAGCCAGCTGCTGGGTACGACACTACCTCACCGATACACAGCAAGAGCAAGCTGTCCTCACAAATATCACTTCATAACAAGTACAGAGAATTCACTCACTGTATAACAAAACAGGTTTGGTCAGTGGCTATCGCTATTATCTCATTCTTGTATATTTAAAACCGGGCGAAGTGAGCAACGACTTACACGCTATGAGTAGAGATGATGGTTAGAGACACTGGAAAATCGCGAAAATATTTAACAAAGACTCAAATCAACTGTAGTATCTCAATCGTGACACGTGTGAGCAGTTTTCTGGCAAATCACACACATTATGTGTTAAAACTGTACAGTTCTAATTGGGTCTATTGAAGAGGGACACAGTGCTTCATATATACGATAGCCAATATAGATGCAAAACCTTCAATGTTATACATAGCATGTTGGAGCCTAGCAAACAATCAACTTTTCCCGCGATTTACCAGTGTCTCTAATGAAGGTATATCGCGGGAAAACTTGACTGTTTGCTGGCTTTCAACACACGTTTAGCTTATTACATTATTACTGGCCTTCTCTTGTACGTGGAGCTGTTGCCCTATTTGACTGAGCCGATAAGAATCCTGCTGTTGTAATATTTGATGCCTGTTATTGGTCTGCAGACATCTATAGTGTGTCAGCCGCACATTACCCAATCATGTTGCGAGAAACTACAGTGTTTTCAAGGCTATGTTGGCAATCACAAGAGATGGTTATTTGTTTTCCCCTCGCCAAGATCCCAGCCCAGCATAAGTCAACACTCTCAAATATATCTTTATCCAGTCTTTTACTGCCCAGTGTTTCCTCATTCTAAGCCTGCAAATAACTATTTCTTTGTTTTCATTTGTTAATATGATATAGCCGTACTAGCCCTAGAACAGATATCAATATTTGGAACGGTGTTTATTGATGTGCATTTCATGTAAAACAGTCCGTGGAATAGTTTGTGTTTCAAGATCAGCAGTTTCTTTTACTTATTTTTTGACATTTTGGAGCTTAACTGAAGGCTACATCAGATAATTTAACTGTTTCCCTTCTTTTCATCTGATTTAGTGTTGAAGACGGACACAGAGTTTCTAATAAAGGTCAGCTAATATCGATACAAAACCTTCAGTGTTGTACACAGCACTTTGCAAGCTAGCCGCCTCGATAATATTAATTATATTTACAAACATTCCTCCACTTATGTAGCAAACTAGGTTTGGTATGACAAACCGGGAGACGTCAGAAAAAGTCACGGCAAACTAATAATATGGCCGAATATATTATAAGGTTTTCTTTTATTGGTTTAGTTTTCTTTGACAGTCATTCAATTTGCAATGGAGTACGTCCAAGAAACTGAATCTAGTCATGAACTCCCATTGCACAGTTCTTTCAAAGATCATATTATAAGCGGTCCAACCACTACATCATCGCGAACCTTGTACGAGTATCAAGACAACCGTCATCCAATCACAGAAGCTACAGTCAAGTATATGGTATTGGAGTTCAACCTGGCCTACAATATATCCACGATATTCACGTACCTATAGTCATAGTATGTTTTAACCCTTAGTCTTAGTGTTGTACTAGCATATCACAGACGTGTGGTGGTGTACTTGGCTCAGACGAATTACAGACGTCACTTCACAAAGGCACACTGCCAATAACCATGAAGCACAGCTGCAGATGTGCACAAAGGCACTGAAATAAACTGGTATGTGGCAGGCCTTGTCTATGTGCGGCGGATATCTACGAGGCTTAGTACACACACACAAGCAGGCCAGACAGAACATTTTGTAGTAGATTATATCAAGCTCGTGTTTGTTTTAAAATATCATTCAGTTACGTTTGCAACGTGAAGTCCAGATGTCAACAAAAACCGTAAGTGAGGCTGCTGTAGCGTAGCAAGTCCAATGAGTGACTACATCATATTTTAGTTTCTATCCAATTATTACTTTTCATGCGATCATAGTTGACTATGTTCACGAGCTTCGTCACGGTATTTGCAGCAAGCACGTTGTTCTGAGACAACCAACTCGTCCTAGTCTGGAATGAGACTTGTGTAAGCACATACAGGAGAAGTAGAATAATGCGTTAAAAATACGGCTTTATGGTAAGCCACGGCGCCGCAGTTACCGCGGCAAGCACTTGACGACATAGTAACGAGCGACGAGAGAGTGAAATAATAGCAGAGCGGCTTGTATAATTCGTCCTCTCACCACTAACAAGTGTCGGTTCACAGTTGGTTGGCCAAGCCAGGAACCACGTGACACTCAGCTCAGAGCGAGGCAGCTGGCTTGTGACAGGACTACTCGAGCCACACTATATGTCTTACAGACTGGAATAACTCGTGGCTAGAGATGATGGTTTATCGCGGGAAAAGTTGACTGTTTGATGGATTTCAATACACGCCCAGCTACCAGAATATTACTGGCTTCAGCTTGTACGTGGAGCTGTTGCCCTATTTGACTGAGCCAATAAGAATCCCAAAATTGTAATATTGGAGGTCTGGTATTGGTCTGCAGACAGCTACGTTGTGTCAGTGTTTCCAAGGCTATCTTGGCACAAAACATTTTCGCGATATACCATCATCTCTACTCGTGGCTTTACTGACGTGGTAGGCTAGCCTCCAAGAACATATGTACACTCACATCTCCTCGCTGACACTGTGCTTGAACATGATTGGAGCTGCATTTTACTGATTATCGTGTGCCCAGTGCCCTACAAGACGTGTCAAGTAAGTCAACGCACAATGGCGAACGCTTCATGCCAACTTATAGTTGTTTGAATTCTAGCGTGCGCCCAGAACACAACGCGATTGTTTCCTGTACAAAGCGACAAGTCACGAGATTAGTTTATGGACAGAGTAAATTTTAAACTCGAGTCGTTTAAAATGAGATCCAAGTACATTTTCCGTCTGTCCAAGAACGTGAACTGAGCTGATTGCTTACATTCGTTCTGTAACAACCTGGTTAACATCTGAAAATCGTGCCTCTTGATCAAGTGGACAAGTCAACTTATCGGGTTACTTTTCGTAAACACCATATAGGCGAGCTGGAGTATCAGTCACATGACCATGTTTTTTTCTAACACACTGTTAGAAAAAATTTCCGTGAAATTACGGAAAAGTACTGGCAAAAAATTATCCAGAAATCTTCGTAAAGTAACGGACACTCAGTTTTTCTTGATAACGGTACTCTCCGTAAAATAACGGACAATCCGTTTTCTACAAAAAAAATTAACTTTCTGTAATCTACTAGCAACTGCATTTTCAAGAAATACTACATTTTCTTATTAGCAATGTGTTATCGAGATTCTGACGCACTATTTAGTAACCTGAAAAATTTTTCGAAGTTGCTGGTATTCGAACTTACGACCTTATAATTGCCAGGCAGAAGCTGTAACCATTGAACCACAGTGACAAGGCTAGTGTGAGGAGAGATATGCATGTCTGGTTCGCCCTCACCGCTCCACATTTGTAGGCTCCGAGTGAGTACATTACAACCGGCGAGTGAGAGGCTGTGAGAGCGACGGAGCAGTAAGGTCGACCTTGAAGCGCACATAACATGCCACGTCGCCTCAACGAGCCAACCTATGAAATAGCGTGCAAGCTTCCTGCCGAACGGTTTTTTAATTTGGGACATTAAGCGCTGACCATATAATATTATTGGTGGGAAGTCTGCTGCTAAGTTCAGTGCAGGTCGCAACCTGAGTTTCACATACATCCGGATCCGGTTAGTACATTTTGAAGTACGGAAGTCTGAACTGGCACTTTTTAGCCATGTTGGAGGGCTTAGAACAGTGGTTTTAATAAGCGTGGCGTCTTAACAATGAGGTTCCGGCCTTGTCTGAAGTGCGTTTTGTTTTCGTACGTTGGCACAATGGGAGCACGTAGAATATTTTCGTAGAAAAAACCTGTTTACGAACACACTGCAACGCATTTGAATCGTGAGGTAGGCGGCCGCCTTAAGGCTACGGGTCCCTCTTTATTCTATTTTAGTAAGCTTCATTTTTAAACCATGAAAGGGAGCAGATATCGCTAAATCGTTACAAAGAATGTTGGGAACTGTTTGTACCATGAAGACTTTTTTTATTATCTTTTTAATCATAAGTTTTATCATTTTGACGAATTGAAAATTTAATTAAATTGATAATTAGCCAAAATTATAGAATCTTATGTCCTGAAAAAAAAAAAATATATATATATATAGACTACATAGTACAAACATTTTCCAACATTTCAACGTAACGGTTTTGCGATATCTGCTTCCCGAGGTAGAGAAAGTATTTGTTCCTGTGTAACTATTAAAAATGTTCCTAATGCGTTTATCTACGAACAGAAGACGCACTTCAAACTGTGGCGCTGCGATTTAAAAAATGCCGTCTGCCAACTAAATATCATAACTCCCAAGCGCCCCAAAAGTGCTAAGAATAACTTTCTCGCGTTGCTGTAGCTGAGAAAATATCGATCGTAATCGTAACAACAAGACATAGCAACCTGCATTGGACATTACCACCAACTTTACACAAATAAAACAACAGGGCTATCGCGTGAAGTTACATTGAAAAACACATTCTACGAGAACACTGCGCCCAGAGGCGACGAGATGTTTGAAGAGACGTGATATGTTCGACTTATCGCCTCCAATATGTAAAGAGAAAGCTATCACCCACTAACTTTTAAGCTTCGGTTTAAGTGGCCATATTGGATTTTTTCGCTTTTATGAAATTCTGAGAAAAAAATTTTCAATTGCAGTTATAAGAGCGTAAATTAATTCTATTTACCTTGCGCTACAGTGCAAACATGGCAGCTGAACTTTTAAACTGCATTTAGGACACAATCAGTGCGACAGTTTTTATATTGTTAATTAGCCTGACATATTGCAGCCTGAATATAGGTTAACACTTCAACTGGCATGTCTACGTTGTAGCGCTATCATAGCAAAAGACACATTTCTCTTCTCGGAATTCATAAAAGGTAAAGATGTGAAATAAAGCAACATGGCTGGCCTACTATGTGAGTGAACAAGAACAATGTTCCTGCTAAGGTTGGCCAGACTGAAGGACACAAGTGTTGCGCTAGTAGTCATGTCAACACAGCTGGGGCTGTTAACATTTCCCTAACTGTTTGGGCAGCAGAGAGTCTAGCTTTCTAGCTGTGAAGGCCAGCCAGTCTGAGACACTGCCTACCTGCCTGCCTGGCGGTGTTGCCAGACCTTGTATGTAATATAGTCGTGGCACAACGGACTCTTTCATTACTATATTACGAACACTACATCTGTCCTATCACCAAGTACAATACATTACAATACATCATCGCTAGGGACAGCGAATTTCCGCCAATATATATGTGCACTACATTGTTTCAATGTCTTACTGCAGTTGGTCATTGACCGCGTGTTCCGTACAGAGTCGTTTATTATTTGAATGTGCTGTTGTATTCTATGGTCCTTAGTATTGTGGTGCAAATACATCTCCAGTGAAACTCTTGTAGTCGTGCTCATTCTCAACACTGCCTTTATCACACACAATCTGCTTCGTCCAGATACCCTCATAGATGTATATGCTTGTAAGTTACAAGAGCAGAGATGCAGGTGTAAACATGATACAGGCCGTTCGGGATAAAGTGAACACTAAAAATTTCACCTTTGAAAAATATCACTAGCCGTTACTGCATATAATTCTACATAACGTATATCTGCCTTACTGCTTGTGTGGTTGGCAGCGAAATAACGCCAAATAGTTCCATGTTTTTTTTTTTTCAATTTAAATACAGCAATAAAGAAACAAAATTAACCGAAATCGACGTAATTGTATTTTATATAATTAATAAACATATTTTTATTAAATTGTATCAATTCATAGTGACTGCACAATTTACCTTACCCGCGCAAACATCAAGTGACGTGTCAAGAGAGGTTAGAAATGTACGAAATGTCCCATCGTTAGCCGTTACGCGCGGAAAGATTCAAATTGGCTGATAATAGAACTTTAGCAGGGCTTTTTTGAGTGCTCAGTTTATCCCGAACCACCTATACATGAGAACCAATTGATGCAGAAATATTTTCGCCATAAATGCGTGGGTCTAACCATCGTGTATACAGGCACTGTGTGTGCAATGATGGAAACAATACTTGCGACACAAGACAGTACCAAAATTATGGTACAGTATGTTTGCTTATACATACCAATGCACAGGGACCGAAAACAGAAATACTGACGATTTGTACACATAGGATCTGGCGGGCCAGTTTCTCTACTGCCGACTCAGCAACTGTATGTTTAAGTATGTGTAGAGACAAGAAGTTCTCAAAACAAAATTTTTTTCTTCGAGAAACTATTTTTGCCTATGCACACCTGCAGTTATGACCCATCCTAAGTTTTAAAATGCAAAAATATTACTATTTTTGCCAGCTGTATATTCTATATTTAGACTCGACAACCACTTGAACAGCACCAATTTACACACTAAAATCAAAATGTCCCCCGCTTTAATAAGTCGTTACAGGAAAAACTCGGAAAAATTTTCTGTCAATGATCCCCCCCCCCTTTTTTTTTTACTAGAATACCTTCTGTCGCCACTGCTAACAAGCAAGTACGACATTGCAACATCATTTCCACATAAGACGTTATATAATCTTGTGACATGACTACAAACTGCAGTACATTAGTCAACAATGCACGCCTGGTATGATGCACACAGTTTCCTCCATGGATGTGGTTGCCTCACGTGTTGTCATCTTCCTCCCAGAAGCGACCAATGAATGAACAGCCTACAGCAACACACAGCACTTCCTTGCTTGACATACCTGCGGCGAGCGCGGCATACAGCAATATTTATCTCCATGTATTTTTTTATTTGTATTTGTACCAGATACTTTTTTTTTTTATTTTAGACACAAAATGTGACACAATTTTGCTCTCATGAAACTTTATTATCTCTCTCAATTTTTGCGTAATGACTTGTTAAAGTTAAAATTTGCACGTTTCCGTTTTAAATACTACACTAAAACCAACCGAGATACCAAACTGAAAAAATTCACAGTGGATAAAGACATCGCACGCTACAATTTCACGTACATGAAAACAAAGAATAAAAAAAAAAAGTTAACATTTGAAACAAAAATTTTAAAAATTCAATATTTTTTTAATACAAAAGTATTTAATTTTGTAGTTAAACATAGCTAAATTTGTAGCCTACAACAACGTTATTCACTGTGAATTTTTTTCAGTTTGGTGAGTGAGTTGGTTTTACTGTCATCCTTAAAACGGAAACATGCAAATTTTGGCTTTAACGAGCCATTACGCAAAAACTATGCGAGACAAAAAAAATTTAAAGAGAAAAATTTACTCACATTTTGTGTCTAAAAATAGAAAAAAAAATCTGGCAGAAATATAAAAACATAAAAAATTGAGGGGAAAATTTCAGAAATTTAAAAAATTTTTGCTACCTTTAGGAATTTTTTTAAATACAAAAAAAAATGTATTGGGTTTTTATATACCTAAGCCCTAGCCCAGGACATGTACTTACATTGTGAAATATTTCGTTGCATTATGTAGATTAGTTTTCGGGGGGTATATGAACTGAAAACATGCACATTTTGACTTTGAAACAATGTTATGGGAAAACTGGCTGAGTTAAACTTTTTTAAGAGGAATAAGGACTTCCAAGTAACGTTTACAAAACTGGCAGTTTCATTCAAACATAAGGTTGTGATTTTTCCCCTCTTGAACAACCCAACAGTCATAAGGAACCCAACTGGACCTTATATATAAGGCACATAACATAAAAAACACACCTATATACATATGCTGGCATGATGCTACATGTAAAACGTATTTAAGTTAAACGCCAAAGAATGTTTGTTTAAATTTTCACTCTACAGTAACCTGGACTTAACCGACGTTAGTGTGTGGTCGGACGTGGCGTGTGAATAACCTCAGTTAACTCAACCTTTAACCAAGGTTAATAAGTTTAAACTACTATTAGTGAAGTTATTCCTTACAGTTTTGTGGACAATGGCGTTTATTGCGTCCTCTTAATTTATTCATGACGAAAAATGTTATGGTTTCGCCTGTTTAGTAATTTAACAAAACTTTGGCTCATGATGTAATTAGCAAGTAACATAGCGTAAATATCATAGCCAAAATAGTTCAAACCGTATCCAACAAAACTGGAAGTCGCTTTTTCAATATCAGTTGTTTTCTTTTGGGCTTATAACATTCATCGCAAAGGCAGCACAACTATACGGGCAATAGCCTTGAGGGCATACCAAGACATACACCCTTACCTAATTACTAGTCCTGTTATATATCAGGATATATTCACCAAAACCACAACATATTCCACATTTATCACCACCGGTGTCTTCTACCCATCTCGTCACTTATAACTAGAGACATGAACTTTTCGCGAAAAGAAATTTGCCTCACTTTGTGTCAGTGACTTGCGTGCACGTCTGCAGACTTGCTTCACGGTCAGAGACTGGATGTTTTGACATTCGTGTGTCGTGGGGTTTTACACGCAAATCACAGACGTGTGGTGTTACAGTAACCTTATTGTGATTGGTACAGTCAAATGAGAAACGTCACAGTTCAAAGGCACGCTGCCAATATATGTGAAGCAGAACTGCTGACGTGCACATAAGGCACTGGAACAAAGTGGGGGAAAATTCTTTTCGCGAAAAGTTCATGTCTCTACTTATAACCCTAACCATACGCCTAACACATTATTCTCATACAACCATACTGCTGACACAATATCCCCATACAACCATACTGCTGACACAATATCCCCATACAACCATACTGCTTACACAATATCCCCATACAACCATACTGCTGACACAATATCCCCATACAACCATACTGCTGACACAACCTCCCC
>PNEQ01107148.1:0-24341 GCA_003012365.1 Medauroidea extradentata | reverse complement strand
CAATATCCCCATACAACCATACTGCTGACACAGCCTCCTCACACAACTAGTTGATAGCATTCAATGACGTACTTGTACTCAAGTTAAGTTCCTTGTTAATATGAACACAGTGCAAGTAATAAATAGAAAATTTAACATGTGACGTAACAGTGCTATAATTGGCGAGGTGGTGTTCTATACTACAGTAACTGTGCTGGTGTTGCAGGCGTATACTGTCAGTCAACAAGGGGACCAACCAGTCATGACTAGAGATGATGGTATATAGGGAAACTATATCGTGCCAACATAGCCTTGGAAACACTGTAGTTTCTTACAACATACATGATTGGGTGATAGAATGACACAACGTAGCTGTCTGCAGACTAATAACATGGATGAAATATTACAATAGAGGGATTCTAATTGGCTCAGTCAAATAGCGTAACAGCTCCAAATACAAGCTACAGCCAGTTATGTTCTGGTAAGCTGAACGTGTGTTGGAATCCAGCAAACAGTCAAGTTTTCCCGCGACAAACCATTACTCTAGTCATGGCTGGCAGACCTGGTACAGACATAGTAGTGTATATAACTGACCTGGTGAGGTGCGGTAGAGGGCAGGTTGATTGTACATCGCGGCCATCGTACAAAGCGAACCCTCTTGGTAGCTCCCATCACCTCCCAACGTCCCACCTGCAACACACACACACTCCATACACATTCTCTTACACTTACTAACAAATACAATAACATATTTCATAACAATAACAACATTCTGGCTGCCGTTAAAACAGTCACCAGTCATCTTTATGCTCAAGAAAGTTCAAAGTTCATGTATTTTATTACACAAGCTTTTGTTGCAACGGAAGTATGGTAACCACCACAAAGAAAATAAAAGACTATTGCCATCACAGAAAACTTTAGCTAATAATAAATTAGTGACCCCAAGATAGGGTTTTTAAGCCATATTTCTTTGCTGCAAGATGAAATGTCTCAAAAAAATGTTTTTCTTTGGTATAAATAGAACGTTTGTACTGTGTACCTACACAAAAGTTACGTTATACAATAATTATTGATAAGCTTAGTACACACGAGCAGCTTCCTTGTACATGAAAGTGAGCATGAAGGAAGTACAAGGAAAGAGACACTAGCTAACATTCAGGTCACACGGCCAACTCTCGTGCACAAGAAACTGTACACTATTTTAATATGTTGAAGGTAGCATTTTATCTTTGTGTGTCTACTCTAAAACTACATTATAAAATGTAAAAATGGAACCATTATTAGTAGTAGATAACATCCTGGTGTAATGACCCAATGCGGAATAGAGCAATATTTATTCGCTATCTTCTTTCGCCCAGTATTTATTTCTTGGTAAGCTACTTCTTTGAATGTTTCTTGCAATGGGGCAGAATGACAAGCTGTATTATTGTGGACACACGCCATTGCAATATTATGTCGTCCCAGAAATATTAGAAAGAGACTTTAGAAAGACAAACAACGAAATACGAAAAAAGAGAAAACAAGCCAACTAGGTTTGTTTTCTTTTATTTTTTTTATCAACATCATCATGTACAATATTAAAGAAAACCACAGTCGCGTACAATACGTCTATATCTTTAACATTACGCCATAGAACTATTTTTTATTGATAATAATGTGCACGAACATATTTCAATGCCTTCCTTGTTTGCTCTTCTGTAGCTGTGCTTCATGGTTATTGGCTGTATGTTAAAGTAGAGGTGTCGCTCACTTGACTGTACCAATAAGAATAAAGTAGCTGCCAAGGGCGCATCTAGACTTTCCTTCGCCCGAGGCGAGAATAGTGATTTCCCCTCCCCTCATTTCTCACCCCTTCTCCCATCAGTCCAATCATCCCTACTGTAATAAACGTATCTCGCATACGTTGTTCTGCGCTCGTGTATATAACAGTATAACATTGTAGTAGAAATACATAAAACCTGCACTTACTTACTACCATTAGCAGTGTTTTAACTTTACATTGTAATTATAAATACTGTATATACAACACAAGGCAGCAGCAGCGGCCCTCTAGCCCAGCGCCCAGGACAGTCCCCGCCCGCCTAGGTTGCTGCCTCACCACACGTCTGTGATCAGCGGAAGAACTACTGGCGAGAAGACTGCTGAGAACATCAGTACAGCCACTAGGATATATATGTGCATGTCATGACCGCCCTTATAGCTCCCGCTGTTCTAGACCTCGCACGTACAGCCAGGCTCTCATCACTGCACCTACGTTACTTACGTATAGGTCTAGAATATGATATGTGTTACATATATACCATGTTCTAGGACATAAGTTAATACACTTGCCGAACTGATCGTTCACTGACCAATATGTCCAGTACACTTGTGTATCCAACCACAGACTTGCTCGCCAAGGTTGCTGGTTGAGCAATCATTGTCGAGTCATGTGACAAATGTAGTGCACACTCTTACAACAAAGTTACGTCTCGTCGACAACGAGGTCACTATAGACGACGACCCACAACTTAGTGAGATTTTTAAATGTTCGTTGCAATGGGAGTTTACAATTAGAATTCATTGGTTTGTGGACACACACCATTGCTCATGTTCTGTTGAACGAACTTGTAATGAAAGACAAAGTGACAAAATACAAAACCACACAAAAAAAGGCAAAGAAAACGTGAAAAAAAATACAATCCCAGAAGAATTCCGCCATGTTTTTGTGTCTGTCTTTTGTGTTTGGGCGTTATCAAATTTTTGACAGAATTTTATATACACACATATATATATATATATATATATATATATATATATATATATATATATATATATATATATATATATAACTGACGGAATTTCTCTGGGATTGTATTTCATACGTTTTCTGTGCTTTGATATGTGTTTTTGGTATTTTGTCACTTGTCTTTCAACACAAGTTCGGTCAACAAAACATGAGCAATGGCGTTTGTCCACTACAACTTGGTACAATGACAGGATCTGGGAGAGCAGTCGACCATGGTCTTTGTTAAGTAACCATCACAGCATTCGCCTGGCGCGATCTCGGGAAACTGGTGAACTGATACCAGAATGACCGGAGCCGGATATCGAACCCGGGACCTCTCCAATGCGAGTTCAGCGTGTTACCGTTGCACCACATCGCTCGGTTTAAAACTGAAACAAATAAACATGGTATGCGGAGGTAACCAGAGGACTAGGGTATTACTATCAGAGCTGCTGACTTACTACTGGACCCTATATATAGTAGACATATGCTTGTCCTGGAGGATGGAATAGAAGGGCAGGGGAACGGGACATTCCCGAGAATACCTGCCGACCAGCGGCATCGTCCGACACCATTCCAACATGCGATCGAACCAGGATTGTCTTGATGGGAGGCGAGTGCTCTGACCAACAGACCACCGGGGCCTCTCAATTCAAGTTACGGCAACAAATACGTAAGTAATAGCAGGTATGGATACATATATCCAGGAACGTGGAACTACGCGTTGTCTTTTGACACCAGCAAGCATTCCATCAACTGTATATTCGTGTCACATTCTCTGACTTGATGACAGCTCCTGGAAGTCGCTGGGACAGTAATACAAATATGGGCCACATCGCTGTGTCAACGAGCAGCTGTGAGTGCACGTATATTCTTGCAGGCTAGTGCACCCATGATCTCTACATATAACGGAGCGAGCTGTGAAGACCTGAGGGGCGGCCTGCCACAGAACGAAGAGTGACAATTGAAGGTGGACCTTGGTACAAGCAGGTGACGAGGACGACCAGACACCACTGGGTAAACAGATCACTTCTAGCACCGACCTTACCACTGATTGGTCGCACAAACACTATAGTCATACACCCCAGCACACGCGACCTTCCTAGCGCTTCAGCCTATCAGACGCTCTGCGACCTCGCCTACCATCACCACACAACTACTGGCTGTACATATTACGAACAATACAGAGGGAAGTACAACATTTGTAACATTCACTTTATGACCTGCTACGTCGTTACAACAGTTATAGGCGGCAACATGCAGAACGTTGCCAAGTCATTGTAGGAAATACATGGTTACAAATATGTTTAATACCTGCCAGTTGTGGCTACAAACCGATATATATCGATTATGCTTCGACAACACATTTTACCATGGTTTACCTCGTTGTGGTAGAATTTGGAGAAAAAAAGGGGGGGGGGCTGGATACTGAAATGGTATTTTGGTAATTTACGAAATAATCTTTCTGAATCAAAAAAGCACTATAATATCCAGTCGGGTTCGAGCTATATTGACAATTAATGGAAAACGCATGTTCGCCTTTTCACTCTCTTATGGATCATATTTCGAGAACTCCTTTTAGTACTCACTTATACCTTGAGGGAAACCTACCCTCAAATGTCACGTTCCTATGACCAGCGGTTTGTGTTGTGGTTTGATAGGTCAGTCAGTCAGCCAGTTACTTACACTGAGATTGTTACAACCTATTATAAAATATATATCGTGTGAGGATACTGGAGTACTAGAATATCACACCCTGAATGCAGGTTTTATTACTGGTAGCCCGGATCTGTGTACCCACGTGTTCGGCATCGCTGCCGCCAATGTGGGCAGGACCGACCTCCTGCAGCTCATCCCGAAGACTTACCAGGAGACAACTTACAGGGTCGTCACTCCCCCAGTCAGTCACAGACGTCCAGGGCTCATCGTAGACGTTCAGCCAAAGCTACAAGCTGCCAGGGTAGTTGCATGCCAATCTGCGTACCCAGAAGGATGACGTGAAATGAGGTCCTACTCTGGAGAAGCGCCTTAATGAGGGGAGGGGGAAGGGAAGTGAGATCCACGAGAAAACGCGCCCGCCAGCGACATCGTCTGGCACAATTCCCACACGGGAAAACCGGGAACCGACCCCTGGGTATCGAATTCCGTTCGCTTTGGTGGTACGTAATGTGGCCCGAGGTATATCCCCCCTACCCCCCCCCCCAACCAGAATTACCCACTAACCGTGAATGTATGTGCAATACAGTATTGAGCCAACAAGGAATTGTTTGTTAACCTCTGTATACTCCGCACATGTGAAATAATGTCCGTCTTCTCATCCGTAGTACACACGTGTTTAAGTATAGTAATGATAGTGAAGCTGTGCCAGTTTCATGGCGCTGATAAACTGTCTGTCCTTCTTCACTTCGTTGGTTTTAACAGCTCGCCACTCCGATCTCCGTCCTGATTTTATTTTTTAATACGCATACGAGGCGCAGTCCACACATTTTATGAATTGCTGCATGTACGAGTCTAGTTCCCTATGTTTATTCCCTCTACTATATATACTGTATTATTACAATGTCAGTTGTAAGTTTGTTTCGTGTTCAGAGTAGCTCGTGTACATATCTGTGGTCTCGTGAGCACGGCGCGGGGTAGCGGCCGACCTTGATCTCTTAGTGCAAGGCGGAGTTGGCTCCAGCTGCGAGCACAGAACAACAAACACTACAGAAGATAACAAACATCTCGTCGACACGCACGTCCCGCAGCGGGGAAGGTTATTCTCGGACAAGCGGCTGGCAGAGTTTAGCTTTGTGACGTCAATCTTGGTGGCAAGAAGCTTCCAGAGAGGACCTCGTTATACTTCACACATGATCTTCCAGTGAAGCATGACGCCGGCCTGGCTTTCTGCCAATCACCAAGTATACATCACCCCCTCCCCCCTCCACCTTCCTGGTAACCCTCACCACACCCGGACACTATGGGGAAAGAACACTTCGGCAGACGTGACGTCACTACTGCGACGTAGTCGTCTTGTCACAGCGAATATCGTACGTCAGTTCCAATTTTATTCTTTTACATGTGAACGGTGACGTAACGTATCACGTGGGTTCTGCGCTCAACCAACTACTTCACTTCACTCGTTACAAGGAAACACACTCCAATTTAAACGCATCTACTTAATACATGTTTCGAGGTCTCTCAGAACAGCTAAAACCTGCTCTTTCAGATAACTCTATCTAGAAAAATAGCAACCCAATCCATAATACAGATTTTACGTCATAGTTTACACCGTAACAAGTGTAAGGTGACAGCTTAAAGTGCCACGAAATAAAGCGCCAATTTACAGTTCGGCACGTACGAGGACGAGACCACTAATATTGACATACGCACCAGTCTCGCCTGTATTGCTTATATTGTTTACTGGCTCCAGCTGATAAAAGCGTCCCTCGAGAACTTCTCTGAGCGCATCACTATCTGCGCCGCAGCAAGAATGCATGTTTACCAACATAACACGCGGGCGATATTCAACTGTTAGGCCTAGTAGTAGTTATCTACCCACGTGACACAATATTTGTGTTCAATAAACGTGTAGGTGTCGGAAAACACAATGCAAAGACACACACGGCATTGTTTAAGCACCGACTAACGGCATCGTCCGGCAAGACTCCCACATGCGAAAATCCGGGGATCCACCCCGCCGAGAATCGAACCCGGATCGCCTTGGTCGGTCTGACCATTCGGTTACCGCGCGGCCCTTACAAATGTCTGTACTTGGACAGTAAACTAACTCTCTGTTGTGTGGGCATCAACTGTCACGACTCTGATACTTGCAAGTCTACATCTTACTGCCTAGCTCCTTATAAGCCTCGCCCGAGCATGATGACTATACAAGATGACGAGCTAGCTTGCAGCGTGTATAACAAGGTGTGTATCACGTGATGTCTGCACGTCCAGTCCCAGGCCGCTAGTTGCTACAGCCCACAAAGATCAACAATGTCGCTAGAGAGGGCAGTCTAAACTTGTTTCCTCCGACATCTGTACTTCTCTATATTCACAACCAACATACTTACTACAGGAACATATATGTATACCTACCAACTTAACCACAGAACAATTGCTCGTCATCTATGTCGACTGTATATCACAAAACCAACCATTTCTTCGTCTGCACCATAATTTCCTAGTATAGATCACGGTCGTAGAAGAACAGGTCTGGACACTCGCCTATCTAACAATGTATTTTACTTGACCTCCTTGTTGTTTGGCTGTAGTTCACCAAGTTACCGAGAATGTCGTACTTTTTGGCGCTGTTTTCCGGGCGGTCGGACTCAAACTCCGCCCAATTTTTTCCATTGTTAAATTTATAAAGTAAATAAAGATTGCTGGAGCATTTTCTTAAAATTGTGAGCGAAGAAAGTATTTCAAAAATTGATAAAAAAGTACGTTTTCATAAATTGTTTATCTTAGCGGAAAGGAAGTGGGCGGAGTTTAGTCCGACCGCCGTAACATCAGCGCCAATAAAACACAATATGCTCGGTAACTTGGTGAACTGCAGCCAAACAACAAGGGGGTCAAATATCCAGGCGAGTGTCCAGACCTGTTCTTCTACGACCGTGGTATAGATCCAACAGACAGTATAGAACTACCGGTACTAATAATTGTATTATTATCCTGTAAAGAACAGCACCGAGGCCCGGTTTAGGCGACTCGGTGCGCGCCACTTTACATGGTGGTTGGCAGCTTCAGGAAAGATGGAAGACATTCCATAAATACGAGCACTAGGTCAAGGCACAGCATACTCCGGAATAAAAACATCGACCCCAAGTACATAAGACATTCAAATATAAAACTGTAATAGTAATAATGAAAGCCTCTATTCACTCTTCGACCTTCCCCACTCGCCAACCGCCAACTTAGATGGCGCGGGCTGTGAACAGTTCAACACGGTGTTAATTACGTTTATGTCCCACGAACCATCGTTAACACCAACAAGGTGTTAAGACTGTTAAGCTAACTACGCAGTTTCCTGTACTTAAAACTTAAAAATGCTGTGCTGCAAGAACTAACAATTGCCAACATTTCTACGTTTGTGACATCTGCTCCCTTTCAGGAATAATAAAATTAAGATTCGCAAAACCAGCATGAATAAGCATTAGTTGCCTTAAGGGCGGCCCTGGCATTGTATCTCGCCTTATTGTAGACGCTATGTGCAAGTCATTGTGCAGGCTTGTTGCCAAGACCGCGCCTCTACAAGACATTCATATCAGGGTTGCTACGGAATATCACGATTACACTTCCAGGTTTTACACAAGGAAGTGTCATATTATAAAAGCACAACAATTTAACTTAACATTCGGGACTAAATACATTTGTGGTGCTGTTTTTTTTTTATAACAAATCTGACAAAAAATTGTGAACCCCATAAAGTGATACATCGAACGATTGGGAGGGGGAAGACAACTGTGATCTTCTGTTTCAAATTTTAAGGTTGTAAGAAATACATGTTTTACTAAATATTTGGGAAAATTATTAATTGATATTATATAGTCTTTTTGCATAAACACAAAGTAACTGTATATGCAGAACTTTACAGTACAGTAAAATGACTGAAGTAAACTTTTGTATAACCAATTTGAATACCCAGGCTTAAAAAGCAATTTCATTTAATTTCCCGTAGTTCATCAGGCGCTGCAAACGTACTGCAGTGTGTTCGTAAATACATTTTTTTCACGAAACTATTCTACATGTTTCAAGTAAAAAAAATACTAACTTCGCACAAGGACGGAACCTCATGGTTAAGACACCAAGCTGGTTAAAAGACTGTTTCTAAGCCACAAAACTAAGACCAGCCTTCTCAGAATGTCGTACTTGATAACGTAGTGTCTGTTCGCACGCATGTCAATGCACACTTACAGCCACGGCGCATGCCAACTATGCAAGTAGAGTTGCCCATATGCTTTGAATAGAAATACAATTCTTGTTTCCTACTGAACACACGAACATCGGACGATTCAAAACATAAATAATACAATATTGTTTCACTTATTTGGCAACTACGTGCAAGTCTTGTTATCAAATATGTTCGACAATTTTACTATCGTAATTAACGGAACATAACAACCAACATCACAAAAATATATTTTCCTCCTTTATTTACTGAAACATAGAAGTAAACAGTGATATTGTGCACATAACATAGACGTTTTCCTACAGAATGCTGTTATGAAATATCAGTCGACGTTCATTAGCCAAATAAAGTAAGGTACTGAGTAGAAAATTAAGAATAGCGTGTACCGGGCAGACAGTACTAGTGCAGATAAGAGTGGCTAGTGTGTGGACGACATAGAAGTCACGTAGCAAGCTGAGGAAACACAGCAGTTACTAGAGAACAGCCGGGTGGCCTTGTAGAGACCACTCACACCAGCCACCTTCACTATGTCACGTGACGTCACTCAGGCTCACATCTTATAACACACTGCCCAAGTAGCTTGCACTACACGTAATATAAGTGGACAATGAAGGATTATAATACATTCTCTCTTAATGTTTCTCACAATGGGACAGAATAACGTATTCTGCTATATAATGGACATATGCCACTGCAATATTACGTCGTTCCAGATATCTTATACGAGACTAAGGAAAAACAAACAAACGAAAAATTAAACAAATTTTACTTTTTAGTTTGTTTTTCTTATTCTCATTCTATGATTTCTGGAACGACAAAATATTGCAATGGCGTACGTCCACAATATAGTGGAGTACGTTATTAAAATACATTATTACTTAACTCAGCAATTTTAAAATACAACTATTTCAAACAAAAACTTATCAATATATATCTTTTTAACACAAATGGCATTAAAATGATTTTTAAAAAATGTTTTACTAAGTTGTGTGAAATTAAAAAAAAATAATTGCATCAGATAAATTTACAAGGTTGCTCATGTAACTGTATTCTTCCTAAATTTCGCTGTCTGCTTATTTCCATTTGAGAGATTTATTTATAAAACTGATCACTTGAGAGTTAGTTTATTTGACCAGTGAGTCAGCTTGGTAAAGACCTGCAGAAAGCGTAGTACATATTCAAATAGCTTGGAAGATACTTGCAACAAGAGTGAATGGCTCCGATCACAACCACGCCATTGCTGCACTATGGCATCGTGACGTTCTACAACACCTGTCAAGGTCACGAAGCTCAACATTCCAGGAACATCTACGTAAAATAAAAATACACAGTACATCTCGAAGAATTGTGTCACAACCCATGAAACACAAATAAGTAAAATCTAGGTATAGAACGTAACGTAAAATATCCGGACAAGGAAACAAATTCAGGACAAGATATGAAAACAGCTCAGACAATGAGATAAGACACAAAGCTGGATGACACAGGACACCACAGACACTGGACCTAAATACCACGTGACATACCAGGTTTCATTAGACAAGCATCATGTTACAACTCTACCAAATGTGACATCACCAGTTATAGTGGAGGAAATAATAATTTTATATTCGTATGACACAGGGTTAGTTTCGTATACGTAACTTGGTAGTTCATGTTCTTCTTTAAGAAAATATCTCGGGCAGTTTCCCCACAATGGTGAAACATTTCTCAACTTTGGAGTAGTTTTCGTATTTTAAGATATTTTTTCTAAAAAATACAAACATATTTTCAATTTGTTGTATATATACTTCAAGTCGTCGCCCGCGACATGCACTATCAATGTGAGTTATTTAATTATGTTTACTGGTTTTTACGGCGAATAAAAACGACAAACATGCAATTTTTTACTTCGAAATGAAAATATGGGAAAGCTAGCTGAGCAATTTTTTATAATAAGAGGAAAATGAACTCCGATGTAAAGCCTGCAATACTAACATTACTTCATACAAACATAAACTTATGATGTTTCCCCACTTGAACGCTATTGATATATGCGTTATGTTAAGCTCCGAGACAAAGTGAAGAATGAAATATAAGTGCACAGTATTTAGCAGTAGAGCACAAATATTAGAGTACTTAGTGTAAGATACAATGATATGTAATATTCAAGCTGCAGTACTTGACAATATTAGAGTCGTATGATGGAAGCGAGCCGACAACACAACAATGAACATAACAGTTTAGGACATGCGCCATTGTGGACGTATGTTGTCGTATTGCAGAAACTACGACAATAAAACAAACAAAGGAATAAAAGTCAGCAAGCTGTAGTCAACAGACATAAGACATACATATAATTCCTGGAAGTAATGTAGTCATATCTCATAAGACGACGCAAGGACAAGAACACACATAAACAATAGAAAATTAATTCTTAAGTGTAATATAGTCGACTGGAGAGGGACGACACAAATAACCAACAAAATACAGAGGAAAAATAATACAAAACAAACAAAAATGGGTTGTGCGAAAAAGGCACCAATAGATGAATGACGATGACAACACAAATAACGAGATGCCTTTTTCGCGCAGCCCATTTTGTTCGTTATTTATTACTTTGTGGCGAACACACTTTTACACCAATACCAATAGCATTGAATGCTATGTTTGCACGTACAGCTTTGCTTTATTGTCTGTGATTGGGTGTTGAAACACTCACTTGTCTTGTTTTTCCACTGGAAGATCACATAACCTTGTTCTGATTGGTGCAGTCAAACAAGAGACGTGCCTGAAAAGCAGGGTTGCCAATGTGCGAGTAAAACACTGAAACAACATGGGACAACCACAATCCCATAGCTTATGATCAACCTTTAATATGTCCAAACATATTAACAAAGTCTTTGCGTAACAGCTTGCAACGAGCTCAAAACTTGCAGGTGTTTCTCCGGACTAGTCTGAGAGATGGTAACTGACTGTTACATCAGTAGACTGCGAACAAACGCCCCGAGAATGCCACACACCAGCCGTACTCAACAACTGACTGTTACATCAGTAGACTGCGAACAAACGCCCCGAGAATGCCACACACCAGCCGTACTCAACAAAATAAACAGCTGACGGATAGAGATATTAACAACTTGGAAACAACATTCGGTTTGCCGTAGCCACGAAGCTGCTCACGCCTGGAATACACGCAACCATACACACAACGCAGTACTGCGGCTCATCAAGCCACCACGGAAGGCGTACATGAAACACGGTTACTAAAACAACTGGTACACAGTATCAGACCTAAAGTTAAAATATTTCCCTCCTACTACTCCATTGAAAACATTAGTACAGTATAAAACTATTGCAATACTAACTAACACAGTGTTATTACAAGTTCGATTAGTTTACTACAGACGCATCGAGCAAATCAACCCCCATGTTGTCGCCCAATCATAAGCGTTGAACAACAACCACAAACCATACATGTTGACATCGTCAACCATAATTCTCATTCTTATTTGTAAAATAGTGCAGTACATGCTACATAATATGCACTTGAATAATTTACATTCTTCGTCGTAATTACGTTCACCGTGTATAAAACATGTCCACGTAACCTAGACTTAAAGTAAAGGTCGTTCGGGATAAAGTGAACACTAAAAATTTAACCTTTGAAAGATATCACTAGCCGTTATTTCGTATAATTTAACATTAAAAATAGTTACCTTACTGCTTGTATGGTTGGCAGCGAAACCACGCAATATAGTTCCGTGCATTTTCCTATTTAAATACAACAATAGCGAAACAAAAGCAACCGAAATCGACATGACTGTATTTTATACAAGTAATAAACTTTGCCATACGAAACTATGTATGTACATATCGACTGCACAGTTTATCTCACACGCGCAAACATAAAGTGACGTGTCCAGAGAGGTTATATGCTCCTGTCGCTAGCTGTTACGTGCGGAAATATACGAATTGACTAAAAATAGAACTTTGGCTGGGCTTTTTTGAGTGCTCACTTCATTCCGAACCGCTTACACAAAGGTAGGCCACGAATAACGATATCAAATGTTAAGTTGGTACACCTGTCACCATTACGAATTTGTGACATTTCAGTTACTGTTGTTTCAAAATTAATAGCTTTATATTTGGCCTTGATAAGGGCGTATATAACATGGTGGGCATAGTTTCGAAATTATAACTTTGAGAAAGACATTTCAATAATTTGTTTTGTAGGGCTGCACACAACTTACTGCAATCCAACCACATAAGTTAACAATTCCAATATGAAATTTAAATTATCAGGCAGTACCTAAGTTATGCTCTATACGCACTATCGTGGTCAAATTTAATGTAAACTGGAAAAAAAAGTTGCAACAAAAATTAAATCCAATATGGTGGCGAATAATCCTCATTAACAGACGTGTGTACCGGACATAATTGTCCGCGTTTTCTGCGCGGAACTACGAGAGCAATGAGGGTGACGTCAGGCTCGGCCAGAGTTACTTCACCTCTACATGGGACGCACTAAACTTGCGTGCAATATTCTAGTTTATGCACGTTCCTGTTAAATATCGCATGGTAAGTGTAGGCTAGGGTCAGTGAGGGTATCTCGCCCAGGATGCAGACTTAGTCCTGCATGTCACCGAGCTGGAGCCATGACATTGAGATGTCCATGACGTACGTGGGAGGAAGATCTCCAGGAAGACCAACGACATCCTCCCGCACGACTCCCTCACGCGAAAATCCTGGTCCAACCCCGCCGGGGATCGAACCCGGATAGCTTTGGTGGGAGGCAAGAGGTCTGACCACAGCGACCACAGTTTCCTGTCGTCAGCCTACATCGTTATTTGTGGTTTGTATGTAGTAAAGACCGATGTAGTTATTTTTAGTGTTTTGCGAATCCGGGACGTATTTTTGCGAATCCGAGACGTATTTTTTGAGTTACAGAAAATACTTTATGAGCCAATTTAAGGAGCTCCAAAGTCATGTTCCTTACAAGCGTGCTGAGATTTAAAATTACACTATAGTTTGCAGTGTACATTTTCTCGCAGATAAACGTATTGAAAAAATTCAAGTCGTTTCACATAAAAAAACTCGTCACACAATACAATACCGTTCAGAGAACAGATATATTATTACTATAGACATGCAAAATTCACGTTATCATGTGGTAGCAGACTAAACTCCCATTTCCTATACACAACAGAGCATTATCTGCGATCCTGTTAGTCACGAGCTTTCATGAGTTGTCATTGACGTGTGTTACGTCTTTACAGAGATTGGCCTCTCTACCGTGTAAGCATTCTCCGCGGCAAGTCACGACAATATCAGCCAGCGGGAGACGTCGTATAGGCACGTGGAGTCTAGTCAGCTGTCAGAAAATAACGCGAATCTTGCATGTGTGTAATTATTACAAGTCGTGTACCTGCAGTGGCAATGAAGGAAGAGATACGACACTTGTAATAACACAGAGCCCATGAGTAGAGATACAGCGGTGATCTCTCACAATAGTTGTTTACTAACTCTCCATACCTGGGGTATGTTATAAAGCCACGTGACTAGAATATACCTGTCACCAGTATCTTGATGAACGCCTGTAATGCTGGCCAGAGTTCTAAGATGGCGGGAATAAACACCATCATACACATGTCACTGCTGTTCAATACTTTGCTAAATGTGACGTCTGTAGTACGTTTCATGCTTGAGTCTCCGATATTTTGAACACAGTGCATTCTTTCTGACTTCGTTGTGGTCTTTGTTGGAACGAACTGTTTATATTGTTCGCGTCAAACGGGTGATTTTCGAGTGTTGGCAGCAGCGTACACTGCTAGAGAAGCTTGTCGGGTGAATGTTGGAACACAGGTACCCTACACTTCAACACCTGAAATGATGGCTACCCACCCTACCTTGGCGAGCTTATCTACACGTGATATGTTGTCACGCGACTAAGACTGACGTGTGTCTCGACTGTGAAAGCAGCCTTGGTCGCAAGGCTAACCCGCCTGTAACGATGCTGAAAAAATTGCCATGTTGAAAGAGAGTGGCGAGGACGCGTAACTAACTCCCTACCCCCCTTCCACCTCTACTCTTCTGTTTTTTGTGTCATGACACATAAAGACGTCTCGTAAATTCCCACGGTTCGTGGGGATCGCTATCCTCGTGAAGCGTAAGGCGACCGCCTGCCCAGACCTCTAAATAGCGTGCAGAGTTTCGCTCGTCACAAGAATGTTAGAGAACTGCCCCGCGCGCATAACTGATGTCTGCTTAGTAATAACGTTCAAATAATGTTATACGTTTGCATACTGACTTCAGGTTCACCACTATTCATCAGAGCATATATTATAACGGCCGAAAATAAATATTTAAGTAAGTAAATCTTGATACAGAATAATTAAAGTGTGTAAGCGTGTACAGTACTCAACGCAAATTATATTTATATACCTACGAAAAGAATACAGACTTCAAACTATGTCGCCACAGTTTTAAAATTTGGCACGTCAATTACAAACTCACTTTCTTGGGCCTCTCGAAATTGCCAGACTGTCGTACGTGGAAAAATAACGACCGGATTCGAAAAACTCACCTATATAAATAAGCGCTAGACTTTGAACTACGTTGCCCACAAATAAAATATTGTGGCCACGGCTCAAAGTAGTAACAAGTATGATAGTAAAGCACTGCACGCCAGCTGATAGCTTGCACGGAGAGGCGATAATGTGACTAGGGGCCGGAAAATATCGCCGATTCAATGACCTGCAGGCTAGAATCCATTTTCCTATGGATGCTCCAGCCCCGTCTATGTTCCAGTTAGTAGCAGCTAGTAGACAATTGGTCGGTGCTGTAGTATGCACAGTACAGGTCCGCGACACTTCCCGGCCCCTATGTATTAACACACGTGGGTTAGTGACAACCTTGCCGCTCCTGCCTCACACACTAACACAGCCTATCAAGGCAGGCCTCTTAACACATAGGCGGGGCTACACATGTCTTGACGTGCCACAGTTATACGAGCTTCCAGGGTGATGTTCTGAGTCGTGGACTCCGGGGTGTAGGAAGGACAATAGTGACTCAGAGCACATCTAGTTCCCTTCACAATGACTGAGCTGTCGCCGTCAATACCTCACACTGCTGCAACTATCACACAATACAGCTGTCTCCCTGTCACACTGTACATGCGCAGCAAACTTCACCGTACAATTATTGTATACTAGGTTCATACCATCAACATTACGTACGAAAATATACACAGGAAGCCACGTGACTCCTCAGCTATGATACAAACATGAATAGTTTCCGCATTAGTAGAAATACGAGGTGTTAACCATCTTACCTGACTACTATACAATTACGTATAATTAGAGATGGTATATCGCGGTAAAACTTGACTGTTTGCTGGGTTTAAACACACGTTTAGTTTACCAGAAGATTACTGGCTCTCGCTTGTGCGTCTAGCTGTTGCCCTATTTGCCTAACCCAATCAGAATCCCGCCATTGTAATATGCGATGCCTACTATTGGTCTGCAGACAGCTACGTTGTGTCAAACGTATGTCACCGAATCATACATGTCACAAGAAACTACAGCGTTTTCAAGGGTATGTTGGCACAAAACATTTTATACCATCGTCTCTACGTATAATATCGGCTGTAAATTTTTTTTGGAATTCCTTTCTATGCTGGTAATGTTTTTAAAGTTTAGTAGTAAACATATTTATATAATACCAAACATACGGTAACTTAATACTGGTATGATACAGCAATATTATTTTTTATTAGGGCTAAACACATATTAACAAAACTTAAAATAATACTAGAAAAATTATTATACGTGTAATAATTCAAATACATTTAGTAGTCTGTTGAAACAAGCAACTCCCAACACACAAATTGCAATGTGTGTGTTAGTGTATAAACATGTCCTGACTATTTAGTCAGACTTATAAATGAAGACGTGTCCTTGGCACGTGTAGGTACGACCAGGATGACTGCAGACACGCAGACTACAGTTAGCAGTAAGTATCCTGTGTGAACGACCTTCTCGTACTTGTGATGTAGCACGCGATAAACCGCCTCCAGGTATGACAACATTCACACGCCTCAAGGACGAGCCTGCAGCAGCACAGATAACACCTACTTACAAGATGCTGCGAGCAACAACACGTCCCGCTCTACTTCATATTAGCATGTAAACTGCCTTGCTTCTTGCTTCTCCCCGTCATACTATGTATCTAGCGTCGAACATACCGTCTCTGTGCTCATGTTGCCACTAAGTACTCCACTATCACTGGATTACAATCACGCCCGTTTTTACAACCACCATCAGCTAGAAAGTCTATCTTTTCCATACATTTGTTCTGTACTCGGCGCCATTTATATTTACTTAGTCGCTAAATAGTATCACGCATTTATTCCACGTGCACTACCAATTATTACAAACAAATATCAACATATGGTTAGTAAATGTTGTTCTTCATTGTGGAGTTTAAGAGCGAAATGTATTTTATAAAAGCCGATACTACACATATGTACTTCTTATTTACTATTTCAATCCCTGGACCATTTTGTAGCTTTTCTTGAACAAAGCAGTGACGAATCGCTAAGGTAGTGATTCAACATTCCTAACTTTATAGGGTATGTCACATAAATCATCGCTATGTGTAACTGAGGCCCAGGGGTAGCAATGGCGCCTAGGTACGTCTCCTACACGCCAAGATACGCAGAGCAAGATACGTCATTGCAGCTCTACTGGGATTGGACAAACACAGCAGCCAATGAGGCCATGTTTACCTCCCATAATAACTAGTTCCAACTACTGAAGGGAGGGGGGAAACGGCATAGGCTCCGTAAAAACCCTTCTCGGCAGAATAGGAAGTGCAAATACAAGCAATGGCCGCCTTCCGTTATTCACTGATTTCACTGGCCAGTGTTTTCAGTAATGTCAGCTATAGTTCCGAAATTGCTGACGGCACTGATAGTCACTGATGGTCGGTTGATGACGATACCCTGTGCGAGGCTACATCCGTTTACTGAGATGACCGATTTTACTGGCGTTTCAGAGCATCAGTGTTGTCAGTAAACCAATATTTTTGACGGAAATTCAAAAATTTAAGTTATCTAATTATAGGACGAGTCTTTTTTAATATATAAGTGCTAAAGAGGGTATCTATTAATTTATATACGTTTATTTAACGTCTGTTTATAGTTACAGAAGCATTCGTCGTGCAGTTTGCAAAGACTAAATAATGTTTAGAGGTTGAATCGTACCTTGTTAATGCATTTAAAAATAATGGATACAGCTTCCCAAACCTTAAATACACACAATGTTTAAGCTGCGTCGTGAAAAAACGAAGAAAACAGTATCAGTCTTAAGTCGTGCTAGATGTATCAATATGCTAAAAATATACCAACTTTATTATTAAAGTATATACAATTTATACAGCGAACAAAATAAACATGACAGTTTATCGCAAGAATGCATTCACAGATATGCCAGAGATGTGGTTGCTAGGCAACGTACATTGCAGTAATGTTTACTGATTTAATGTTCCGATATTATCTGTTTACTGACAGTGAAAATAATTTGCTGATTACTGATGCTGTTCCCTTATTGTTCACGGACACTGGCGAACTGTCAGTGATGTCAGTGAAAAACGGAAGGCGGCCAATATAAGTGGTAGAAAGTTTCTACTAGATCAGTAGGAAGGTAGGGATCTATTAAGAGCGCCGCCTACTTGCACGTTAGAGGCTCAGAAATGAGGAAGACGTAAGGGCGACCTTGAAACGCGCATCAAAAGCCGCATCGCCTCAACCAACCAAGTGCTGAACTAACGTGCAAGCTTCCCACCGAGCCGGTTTTACTATGGGACATTAAGCGGTGACCATATAATTCAATTGGTGGAAAGTCTGCAACTAAGTTCAGTGCAGATGGTAATCTCTGTTTCACATACATCAGTAGGACAGTCTGAAAATGCCGTTTTTAGCCATGTTGGAGGGCCTAGAAAAAGTGATTTTAATGAGCACAGTGTCTTAAGGGCTTGGGCCCGAGTTTCTCTCTCCGCGCACAGAGCTGTCTGGTTTTGTAGTACTAGAGTCCGCCACCACGTAGCGTATTTTGTTTGAGCCCATTGTTACCATATTCTAGGAAGATGGCAGCACAAGAGTGGTACAGGAGCAGGATCTAGGCGTTTCGCATCGGTATTGGGAAAGAGAGGCACATAGGGAGGGGGGAGGGAGGGTGAGAACACGAGCGAGAAAGAAAGTCTTTTCATGCAGGACTGTAGGCGTATTTTAGCGGTTGAATTGGTTCCAAGCTGTTAGCAAGCGTTTGCCGAATCTGTTTGCATTTACAAGAAATCGCTAAAATGCAATATTCAGTGAACATAAATGGCTACCACCATGGAGTTACGAAATTTTGTACTTGCTATTGCCTTATCAGGTATAGAATTTGACTCTATAAAGGAAAATACTTCTTCACGAATACGTTTATTGGAAAATAGGCGGCTTTCAGTATTTGTTTTACATGTACAACATAATAAATTGCAGGAGTAAATTTAATTATGCACCTGCATATGATGAAAAATTGATATTGCATCATTTTATTTTAAAATGACTTAAGTTTCGTCCATATTTCACATAAATACAGTTTGTTTTGATTTCAGATTTGTTCGAAACAAAACAGGAAATAAAAGTAAAGGTAAACATCCTGTGAACAAACCCTGTAACCGTCCTCCTGCCTCGGTTGCCAGAAACGTGCAAACACCCTCAGCCTGTTTGCAGTATGTTTGCAAACACCCTTGTAAACAGGAGCGCTAAAATGCTCTGTTCACAGGTACCGCTACCAATTCAACCGCTAAAATACGCCTTATGGTTGGTTATTAGTGAGGGGAGTGGGGAAGCCGATTTGAGGGCTGGGAGTAACGGTACTTGTCCGGCCCAGGTCTGTGACGTTGCTGGGGTTGGTTGTCAACAGAATCTCTACCTGCTACCCTGTCATCCGAAAGTTTAGGCTGTGTGTCCTTAATGCTCCTTGGTGTAACTCCGCGCACACGAACGCACATGAATATATGAGGAACAACTTCAATGTTTAAATCCGCGGCTATTTTGAAGTAATTGTACTGTCACTGAAAACAGATGTATTTAGGAACCAAAATGAATTTGCGGAAATTTATCACAATTACAATTCGTTTATTCTAGCAAGATATGCAGGTCGATGAAATAAATGGTAAAAGTTTACAAATAATCAAGTGAATATATCTTGGGTAAACATGCTGCATCGGACATTCTTATCAACATTCTATATTTTACTTTGAGTTAAAATACACTTCGCACTGCATTTTACCGTTAGCAAAACAGTCGTAAAATAATACAATCTAACATGAAAATAAGTAGAATAAAAAATATAGTATCAATTATCTTGTAAAACTCTAGTGTGGCAGTGTGCATAAAAGAAAAATTTAAATAAATCTATACAAATGTAATGCCAGATAAATTGGCTGAGCTTTTGCAATAAACATAATTTTCACTTTTTTTTGCCTACTTTCCGAAGGAAAAGTAGATAAATGAGATCAACTGCATGCATGTGTGTCTATGAATGTGTGTGTGTCCTCCAAAAACATTTGAGCTCGTATACCAAATGTAATCAATCTTGGTACACACATTATATATACTACCTGGTAAAGTGACTTGACTTTTTTTTATTTGTTCGTGCCATATTAATTTTTTTTTTCAAAATGGTAGCCATTTTTATAATTTTCGAGTAAGTTGACACATGTAAGGAAATATTTTTCCGAATTTCATCAAACTTCGTGCATATTTAGTACTCCTTACCTAAGGTGACTTGACTTTTGTGTGTTTTTATTCATGTCGTGTTCATTATATAAAAATGGCTGCTATTTGAAATTTTTTGTCACATTCAGATATCTGAAGAACGATTTTCAGAATTTCAGCAGACTCGGCAGCGTACATGTTAGAGTAAAATTGCTGTATTTGTGTTCATGCCCCTTTCATATTTACACAGTAGCGACCTTCTGAAAATGTCTTTATTAAATGAGATATCTAGACGAACTGTAATCAGGATTTATAGTATAACGATTTGAGTTTTATGTGTACGCATTAACATTTTTTGATAACATGACATTGTTATCGCGCAAACGCAGCAGACTACAACACACATTTCATTTACGACGGCAGACCCAGTTATTCGTCCAAAATTGTTTAACATGTTACAATGTTTACCTTTGGTACAGGTAATACGCTACATGATGCTCTCGGCTGTGTTTTCAATTAAGTATTCAATTATTTTACACGAATGACTGAAGATTGACCTTTTGCGTTATAAGACGTGCGTCTGCATGTAAACATCTATGTCATGCTGATCAGACTCCATTTCTTACTTTGCATGGTACCTCGAAATATTAACATCCAAAATCAACTTAGATAATGTTGCTTCTGCTGTGTGTGACAACAATAGATAATTTGTCACAGAATATCACCATCATATCTAAGAATAAGTTTGGTATCAAGGAAAAATAATTGTGTCGAACGGATTCGTTGTCTATTTGGCCTGCCAAATAGTCTTCGTTATCTTCAGTAAAATATAAAATGAATTTCAGTATTTCCTTACGTTACTTTTTTGTTTAGTTTCGTTCCAAAGTTTTTAATAGTGTAGTTTCAAAACCGATGATTTTTATACAACAATGTTGAACAAGTAATCGTAATACAGATCTTTATGTTAAGCCAGACAAAAGTAACATTTTTTTATGTTTATTGAAATGCACTTAAATAACAGTGTCGCAATCGAAGGAATGCCCCAATGGAAGAGCGTTGCAGACTTTATGACATTTTAGAATCTTGAGGGTCTAATGATTAGGGACCGGTGATTTTCGCGAAAAGAATTTTGCAACATCTTGTTTACACGTCTTATGTGCACACCTGCAGCTCTGCTCTGTACTGAATGATTGGATGTTTTTAACTCTCAGTGTCTTGTGGTTCTACCTGCTAATAACAGACTGTGGTGTCGTAGCAACCTTTCTCTGATTGGCACAGTCAAATAAGTGACGCCTCTGAACAAAGACAAGCTGCCAATAACTACCAAGCAGAGCTACAGATGTATACGTAAGGCTTTGAGACAAACTGATGGAAAAATCTATTCGCGTAAAGCACCTGCCCCTAGCTATTGTTAATTGGTACTCTTTCATGTCTGTCTGTAATCCGCGAAATAACTCTACAACATAGACATGCTACAAAATTAGCACCCGTTCCTTACAGCCGCTTTGGTTTACTATGCCACTGTATGCATCTTTTCACGCGAAATGAAGTCAATGATAACTAATACGTAATGACAGGATATTTGTCAATCACCTGCCATTTGTATTTTTACTATAATAAGTTACACAACATTTATTAATGTGTCCTACTTGTCTAATAACGGGATATTGTTTTATTTTCCGACTAGCTCAGCCTAAGTCTTTAAGTGGGGAGAAGGGCAAAGTATAATGTATGTTACGAATAAACATATACATGGGGTTTCTGGGGGTCGTCCCCCGGAAAAGTTTGAATCTCAAGGCCCAAAATGATGCAATTTAGATGTTTCCAAACAGAAATATTGAGTATAAGGCAGATATTTAGTAAGTGGCATTATCTTGTATAAATAATAATTACACATACCGAAAAATGTTGGGGGAAGGTTCAAAACACATCCTTTGTAACCACAAACTAGTTGGTGGGGGTGGGGGCCTGCTGCCCCGACGTCTCCGGGCCACTGGACTTGCTAAATACGCTAACGTCGTATTCTGCTGGCTGCTCGAACATTTAAACAATTTAATTTATAGTCACTTTGAGATTTCCTATGTTGATTATCCAGGTTACCAAAATGGTAGATTCTAGTATCCCATACATATGAGTATGGAGATTCTCTTTTAACCTTGAGAGTATATTTATTCACGTCAAACAGAACTGTAGTATGCTACTTTCAAAACAGACTTCATATGTTTTCAAATGTCGACATAAATTATAAAATATCCTCCAAAACAGTTTTACAAACTATTTCTGAAAACGTTTGGAGTGGCTGTAAAATAAAACGTAGAACTTAGCGAAGTGAACGTACATAAACGTGATCCAACGTGAAAAATTGGCTAAGCTCCCATAGCAATACGGGGGTTTTCACAATGTTAAGTATGTATCATTATAAAATCTAAAAAATTGAACTCTATCGGCAACGACATAGTTACAAAGTAATACACCTATATATATATATATATATATATATATATATATATATATATATATATATATATATATATATATATATATATATATATATATATATATATATATATATATATATATATATATTTAAATTATTGTATGCCAGTGTCTGTGAAGAATGTAGGAGTAAATCAGGCATTCTGTTGTCTCTCTCCCACCATTATATTGTTGCTCAATATCCACTTTATTTGTCTATCGTCCTTTTGCGGTTATAAAAATAACCAGCCGGAGCTTTGGTAGAGCAAGATGGGTCTGCTCAGTCACGCGACAGGTTACTGGCGATCACCAGGTCATTTGTGAAAGCCTTCTTACGATTCAGGATTCCAAGACAGCAGGAAATTCAAATCAAGCCTTAAATATTTTATACGCTTGATAAATAGTTTATAAAATGCGACGGCATTGATATTTGTGAACTTGTGTCTATAGTAGTTCGGTTTTTATCCTTCGACATTTTGAACACTATGCAAAGAGTTTCACTTCATTGTGGTTTATAGATTTGTCTAGTGTTAGCAGAACAACCATAAGTTCATCGAAAAACAACTGTCGAGACTTACTCACGAAAACTTTGCTCGTGTTACTGTTAGCAGACCTCAAGTCGAGTTTTTTTTCCTGACCACACACACACACACATATAAATAAATAAATAAATAAATAAATAAATAAATATATATATATATATATACAGGGTGTTCGAAAAAAAGTGTGCCATATTGCAGGAACAGGTCATACACACCAAAAGAAAGAAACAATGTCTAGTAAACCTAGCACCTAAGTTGCACCCTTTAAGATGTATGTACACTTTGTGAACATTACAATAGGAGGGTCCATTGTGGTTTCCCTCCCTTCATTTACAGTAACATATCTAGCAGAAATAAACTGTCCTTTTTGTGAAATGTCTCGTGTCTCGTCAGCTACTACATTAATTCTTGAAACTATAGCTGCCTGTATCAATTCTCCACACAAAACAAGAATGGTTTCATTTTGTATAAGCAGAGGTGTGAACTAACTTCTAGTTCCTCCTCATTCTTTAAATGATTCCTCAAAACTCAATCTCTATTTATAGCCCGAAAAGCCAAAAGTGCTCTATAGTTTTCGTCATCGATCTGTGTAATACAATCAATACTCAAGGTCACAAGATTAGCGAGAATCCTGTAATACAATTTCCTGCCAACTACAGAGAACCGCGTTTCTACAACTGGCCTTAATGTCTGGCGAATCTCAGTAGCTATAACTTTCTACGAGAACTAAGAAGAATAAGAACTTAGGTGAGGTAGAGTTGAGGTACGGTAGAGTTGAGGTAAGGTAGAGTTGAGGTAAGGTAGAGTTGAGGTAAGGTAGAGTTGAGGTAAGGTAGAGTTGAGGTAAGGTAGAGTTGAGGTAAGGTAGAGTTGAGGTAAGGTAGAGTTGAGGTTAGGTAGAGTTGAGGTTAGGTAGAGTTGAGGTTAGGTAGAGTTGAGGTT